>PVHY01004289.1:0-35201 GCA_004024945.1 Uropsilus gracilis
GGAGAGGGAGAGAGGAGAGAGGGAAAGAGGAATGAGAGGGAGAGAGATTGAGGGGGAGAGAGAGGAAGAGAGGAGAGAGAAAGAGCCATAAAGACAAAGGAGGGAGAGACAGAGATGATAGAGCAACAGAGATAGAGAGATAAAAGAGAGAGCCAATGAGTGGCAGAGACAAAGACAGAGACAGAAACAGAGTGACCAAGATAGAGAGACAGAGAGTCAGAGATAGAGGAAGAGAATTTGCTACAGATAAGTTGAATGGTTTGTGGAATGTAAACAACCGTAAGCATAAAGCTCGCATCACACACAGGCAGGCTGCATAGAGACGATGATGTTTTGGGAGCTGTGCTGTCATTTCTGAAAATGGATGTTTCCTTGGGTCTTATTTTTTAGGCTTTTACACAGTTATGTTTTCACCTTTATAAGAACGGCTGAGGCTTAGCTGAGCTTGGGAAGGCATTTGTAAGTTGTGAATAAAAGACTGTAAATCATTAATGTGAACGTACTGTTGGAAACCTTTTCACTGAAAGCTTTAACATTGCAATTCATTTGTCACCTGAACAGTGACATATGTGACTTTTCCCTGTAGCTTATTATGAAATTTCAGGCAGTATCTGTAGAAAAACTATAGTTCAGAAAACTCTCAGGAAAAATTTGCTGATTGTATAGAGCTATTACCAAAATTATGGGAGAGAGATGAATCTGGATGTATAGTCTGGGGGCTCACTGTACCTCTCTTCTGTACCCCACATGGCCATGTGCGTGTGACACTCACATTCATGTATATGTACATGCACATACATGTGTGTGAGAACACATGCATATGTGCGTACATACAGAGACTGATGGTCCGCTGACTCCACAGGTCTGATTCCCTGAGGCACATAATTGTGTGAATATCCTAAAGCAACTGATTAGCAACACTATTAGCTGGGTCAACTTAGATGAGTAAGTACATCTCAGTCACCTTGTTTACAAGCCAAGAATGCAGTTACTGTGCTCCTAACCACCCCTGATACCACCCTAACTTGCCCTTTTCACCTCCACAGTCAAGCAGCTTTCATTGTCTTATGATCCCTGCCCTCACTCCCTATAAATACATATCACATTCTGGGAATAGAGACCTTTTTCTATGAACCTGATTATGGGGTTGACAGAAGTTTGGCATAGATGAGGATTTAGGAAGAGGCATGAACATGCTGCTTTTTTTTATTTGAAGCCTACTATCACCACTTAATGATCCCATATCATAGCCGCCCCACTGAGCAGTAGCTGTAAGACACTTGTGAATGACAACCACACTTGTGGTCTTACCCTGTGTAAGACATATTAGTTCATTCATTCATTCATTCATTCATTCATTCATTCATTCATTCAGTCAGTCAGTCAGTCAGTCAGTCAGCCAGTCATTCAACAAACTGCATTATGGTATTAGTAAAGAGACACAAAGAAGACAAAGGATGTTCCAACCTCTACTGCTGTCTTGACCAGAATATCCCAGAGTCCTTTCAACTCTGTTCTGAGAAACCTATTTTATCAACTGAATGTTTTCCTTCTGTTTCAACGACAAGTTTACATTTGCTGTTCCTATCTCCACTGCTGTCTTGACCAGAATACCACAGTGTCCTTTCAACTCTGTTCTCAGAAACCTATTTTATCAACCGAATGTTTTTCTTCTGTTTCAATGACAAGTTTACATTTACTTCCCTTTTGTTTTTTCCTTTAAAAACCATAAGCATAAAAAACATAGTTGCACCAACCTAAAAGTTCTCTTCATACATATTTCTTGTCCACAGCATTTATATTTTTGTTTGGTGATCTTTTTTTTTTTTTTTCTTGAATGTTGTCATTAAGAAAGTAGGGATGAAGGGATGAGCTAACAAATTCTAAATCCCTCAAGTTCTAAGAAGAATTTGGTCTTCATCGTTGCTAGGCTGGGTTTACCCAAAATAGAAATGAAAACACACACAAAACACAAAATAGATTTTAGGATACTGCTTCCTTTTAAGTATGTATTTTTCTGTTCTGAATCTGCAATGTCTCCGTGAAATCGTGTTGTTTTTTGTGTTGCCAAAATGTTAGGAAAAAAACACCATGTTTTGCTCTCTCCTCCCAAACACCTGCACAAAACTCTGGAGTAGGGATCAAAGGGAATTCAATCTATTAGAGTGTCATAAGCAGTGGGCCACTGTCACCCAGGCACCTGCCTTTCATTACCCCACAGCACCACAAATTGAAGAGCTGCAAGAGCTAATGATGGAAGCTGAGCGAAATAACTATAGAAATGGAGAGCAAATGGCAAAGAAAGAAACCCAACAGGAGAAAGAACAGACACAAAATGAATTGTCCTCCTACTTCTTATAGAACTGGGCTTGCGAAATAATGCAAATAAAATAGGCTCTTCACTTATAAGTGATTACTATAAACTTGCCAGGTATTTGATCTCATACTGGAAGTGTCTTGTTTCCCTTCCTCTCAAGTACCATGCAACCAGAGGCTGATTTCCCCTTTTCCTAGGTAAGTTTTCATTTATACACATTTAGCTATTCTCCCTCTCACATGAGCATTAATAGACAGGCCCTATTTCCCAGATGTTGTCTTCCTGACGCATGTTTATTATTCTTTCCACATTACCTCTTACGGTAAGATTTATTTCCCATTTTCGTTCTCTAAGTCTATCTATTATTTTCCTTTGCAGAAAATCAACATCAATTCATCCTTCAAACAAAAGTTTAAAATTCTCCCAGTTAAGAAGCCTTATATTAAAGAAGGGGGGGAAATCCAGCAAAGAAGAGCAGATTCGTGTGATAAAGGGATGCTGATGCCTTCACAGAGTATGATTATAGTAGATATTCTGGATAACTTCAGCTGAGAAAGAAGCTGGAGAGTGGGATCCTTCTTGAATGAAACAGAAGTTCCCAAACACACACATAATCCTCAGTAGATGCATTTGTTAAGCTTTCCCCAACATGTCCTTTTTTATTGCCACTTCCTTAAAGTATGTATCCTACTCTATGCAAGACTCAAGGGTGGAGGGGCAAGAGGTGGAAGAAGAAGAGGGGAAGAAAAAGATGGAATATTGACATATCATTAACAAAGTTATCAGACAAGTCCACCACCACTAACCTCCTGGCTCCAAGGATGTCTTAGACCATTAACACTTGATGTACACAGTAGCCAACAAAGTGTGAATTCTAATCAGCCACCAAAGACCCACTAAAGATTCCCTGACATTTCAGAACATTTCCAAGAGAAGCCTATCTTTCCTTTGGGGTTCATATCAGTGTTCAGTATAATTTTCTTGAAAACTCTAGATAGATCTATTTCAAAGAAAGAAATAACAAAACAAAGCCATAAATATAACAAGTGGGTTATGTTTTGGAAATAAAAATGTTTTGCTAAGTCATTTCACTAAAAAAAGAAGATGTTTATTGCCATTTGCTCTCCCTAAAGCCTGGAGCATTGGTTATGTGCACCCAACACATGCCCTGTGGTCTCAGAAACACAGGGAGACTTTCCTAGACTCTGGAACCACCTTCAAAAAGCCGACTCTCCAGGGGAAGCTTCAGAACAGAGACTAGGATGAGGTGGGTGAGGTCACCTCTCAGCAGATACTAGAAGGAATTCTCTGGTCAGTTTCCCTTCTTTCTCTCCAACTCCTGCTTTGCTTAGATGCAGAGCAATTCAAGTCAAGACACTACTACACTTCAGTCTCCTTCCACTGACATTTTCTTCACAATTGATGCACACTTTTGTTATGTTGAGCATTACAGAGACAACTTCCATGCCTTCAAGTTCTGACTCTCCTGCTTGGCACACAGAAGTGTGCAGCTGCTACCACCAACCATTCTTTCAGGCTGCAGTACCCAGAATAGAGCCATACCTGCCTGCGCCAGAGGAGCCTGGGCATGCCAGTTCACCAGGTACATGTGGCGATGATCACATGGACAAAGTCCTAGCAAGTGGATCTTGATAGCTGATCGTGAAGGGGCACCAAAACCCATTGTACAGTCAAAGTAATTTTATTTTACCCATTGAAGTTTTGCTTCTTCCGCAGTAAAATGGCGGATCTGTCTTACAGGATTCCACTGGGAATGACATGAGATGAGGTAATGGTGCAGAGCTGTTCAAACAGGCTATGCACTCCCAAGTACATGTTGCATGCCCCATCTGGATGCTGGTGGTCACCAGGTCACTGTTCTTGGTTACCAAGGACAGTGTCATCTGCTTTCCCCCCTTCTTGTAGCCTATCCTTTCTAAGTGGCTGGGGCTTAGGGGTGGGGAGGAGGACTGAACTTTTCTCTAGCTTCTTCTGCATAGAAAAACATGCTTCCCTCTGTCTAACCCTAGGGCCATCTCAGAAGGAAGAGGTCATATGACTGAGCTCCTGGATGAGTCTGTCTCTACAAATCTGAGACTTGAACTTGGAGGAGCTCCAGGTCAGCAAGTAAACACCCCCTGAATTTGGGAAACCAGAGTCGATGTGCCATGTTGGAGGACATGGGGGCCATGGTGTTGGGTGTGGCACGATGACATACCTCTAAGGAGGTGTGACCCCATGCCTCGGACTCACAGATGATGCTGCAAACTGATGTTACCCCAACTTCAGTAATCAATCATTAAAAATAAATCAACTCAATGAAAACATTTTAAAAAAAGAGTCAGCAAGTCTCCTGCTGGGAGAGAAACAGGTTCCCACAGCACCACACAGACAGAAGGAGAGGATCTGGGTCACCACAGGGAGAGGAAGGGTTGGGGGATGAAGAAGCAGCTCTCTCCCTGAGATATGGAGCAGCAACTCAGAAAAATGAGCCTTGAAGTGTGGGGTGCTTCCTGCTGACTTCGATGTGACATCAAGTTATAAACTCAAATATTTATGACTTAATATTTCCACACGTCATTTTTAACTTGGTGTTAGTCAATGGGAGTTTTTCTTATTTGCTTCTATAACCATGGCTATCTTTATTTATCATCATCAAAGAAAGATTAGGTTCACAGTTTAAATAGTAGTGTGAAAAACACTAGATTCAGAAAAACCTTGGCCATGATGTTTGTTCTCCCATTCAGTAGGCAGAAGACATCATTGATTGTTGGACAACCATGGACCATAAGCCTTCATTGGTGAGAGAGCTGACAATAATTTGAGAAGATGGCATGACTTCAGTGCATTTCTATAGAATAAACATTGGGGTATTGACCTTTGAGTTTCTAATAGTTGCTATTCATGGGCATGTCTTAACTACCAGATGAATTCAGACCAGTTATCCCCAAGGGATAGTGCTATTTCTTTCCCTATCATTGTCAGATCCATGAATATCGGAATTTATATTTGGTGAACTGTCAACTGAGATTGCAAGTGATGGTTGCCACAGCTCAAACAGATCTGCTATCAGGCCTACCTCTGTAGCTACCCACTTTGTCATACCAACTGGAGGTCATTTGTCACAGCCTCCAGGAACTTAACACCGTGGGGAAACAGGGACTTCTTGTAATGCTTAATAATTTAAGTCATTGTCATTTCATCCTGTTGGATAGGACATCATTTGGTAATAGTCATAAACTCCCCTTTCATTCAGTCAGCTATTTTTGACCTTGATAAGAGCTCGTAGACAGGAATTTAAGGCTGTTCAGGGCAAGGAACACATAGGACCCATCACAGGAGCTGATCTGCATTGTCAGTCAACCTACCTACACAGGGTGAGTTACTACAACAGCCGTGTATCGGCTCCATGGAAGATTGCACGGTATCACACCGTCTCCTGATGTGACCTCATGGACCACGGACAGGTGTCATGGATGACAGGGAAGGAGGACTCTGTGGATGAGTGTGAATTTCCATGATTAAAGTAATTTCAATATTAATATTGCTTTGGTGCTTTTAATAAATAGGGTATATGGAATAGGGTACATGTGGTGCCTACTAGAATAATGAAACTTACCGCTTAATATTTTCTGTTATGTTCAGATTTTGTAAATCCAATAACCTTTCTAAGTCGGTCTGAGTTACCTGGACATAAGGTTTGTGGCACTCGCTCCCTTTCCTGCACAGGGACACCGCCCAGCAGAATCTGCCCAACTTCAAAGCTACCCCTGGTCTGAGCAAATGGCCATTAGGATGGGTTAAGCCAAAGACATCTTCACATCGTGATGATGTCATTCCAACACTATTGAGCAAGAGTAAAACACAGACCAGCCGCTGCTGAGAGAACAGACAAGAGATGCTATGATAGAGTACTTGGCTACTAGGGAGAAATAGGTCATGGCCATGGCATGGGGTTTCCATTGACAAATAAGAGAAATAAAATACCAGTGAACTGACCATGAACAGTGAAAAGCCAAGCATGTAGCTCAAAGACAGGTGATAACCCGTCAATACTGAAGCCCGCGCTCAAACTGAAACTGAATACAAATAGGACATTCAAATAGTTTTCATGTATAATTGTGTGCTGAAAAAAAATTAAAAAGCATGTTTTTATATGCCTGTAATTTTGCTATTACTAGGTGCACTGACTGACATCTCAGGGAATCTTTGGGTCTTATGCCTTATAATTCTCATCCTGGGGCTTTTGATGAATACCCCCCTAGTCTTCTTTGGTTTTCATTTGATTCAATTTGTTGCTGATATTAGCACCCAATCTGGGAACATCATAATGAAGTTTCTGAGGTTCAGAAATGTGCAATTTCTATCTGTGTTCCCAGTGTTACTATGGACCCCTGACTGGTGACTCTGCATCAAGATCTGTTTTAAGTTTGGAATACAGTCGAGAAGCAAGATTCTGAGTGGATTCTGAAATCTCAGCTTAGACTTGGCAAAGCGAGTCCTAACATTTTTGATATAAACACAGGGCCTGCCAGAGCACACACTCACTGTCAGCGCTCTTGAAAGAAGTCTGCCCTGGATCAATCAGAGTTAGCTGTGTGCTGAGATGGTCTGACCTCAAAGCAAAATGCTCTCTACAAATAATCACTGAGACTGAAGGGAAATTAAAATGATTTTTAGTGGTTGACCTTAGTTGCATAGTAGACAATTATGAGAAGGTAATAATTATTATCTCAGCATAGACCTTGGAATAATAGCCATTGCTAGTACAAGAGGCTAAACAATATCAGATTTATTTTGTTATTTAAACATAGCCCCATAAGAGGTAAAAACTGGAAAAGATATCAGAATCAGAACACATTGCAGCAATATTTTAGATGGAGCAGAATGTAGACTTGTGTCTAGTAATCTTGAATTATAAAGAGGATGGGGTTTTTAGTATTATAATGGAAAGCCTTCTTTAAAAAATTCATTTTTTAGAGTTTAATTTGTGCACCATAAAATTACCTTCTTTTAATATGTGATTCTTGAACTTTGGCAAAAGCAAAGGCTGGCCAATAACTGCTACAGGGAGAGGGTACTCCCAGAACCCCAAATTTGTTAGGGGATTTTTGTCTTCCACCACAACCTCACCTCCACATCTTGAGATCCGTTTCCCTCACCTCTGTCTCTATCACTTCCCCACAGAAATCACATGTCCATGGCAGATATGGTACACATGCCTGCTTTTCAGATGCATGAAAGACGCAGTATGACAAAACACTGCTTATGCATAACAACGCAAGTTCCCGAATGTGGCTGGGTGATGCTTAAGATGGCTCCATTTACTTGGAATTTGTAATAACGCCTCCACACCATGCTTCCACATCTGGGGCTGGGAATGAGATTTTTTGAGCTGAAACTCTGAGAATTTACTTAAAATTTTTTAGTGCTCTAGCACTAGGTTGAGAGCAAAGGCAAAACAGGAGGATTTCGGAAGGTTGCAACTTGGTTCCTGCATAATCCACTTAGCCAATAAGCCCACGATGATGAAACAACAATTCCTGGAGTGCACAAGCTTTGCAGTAAGTAGAGTGAAGAGCTCTGTAGTGTTTCCCCCATGCAGCTTACCCAAGGATTATTTTCAAAGCATCCAGTTCTTTTGTTAGAAGATTTCTGAGAAGTACTAATCCCCTTTTCACACTTCCAGGGAAGTTTTATTGCTGTATGTCTAACCAATACTTGACCCGATATCCACACCTTTCTCTTGCACCTGTCACCTCCACCCCTTGTCCAAAGAGCCCAGAAGACACCACAGCCCATGCCCAAGTCTCATGTTCTCCCCTGACTCCCACATCACCCTGTGGACTGACATGAAGGGTGACTAAAAAGCAACACCAGGTGGGAAAGAAGATGGGACATTTCTTAGAATCAGCACTGAGCTTGGATTACATTTTCAAAGTAAAATGCAGGCTAAATAGGAGTAAGATCTTACACTCTATCAGGATAACACATCCGGGTATTTTCCATTTCTCCGTTCATTCACTGTTTGTGCACTTGGTGTCTACAGTGTTTGAGGTCTTTGTACATCATGTGATGCGATCTTTGTTCTCAAGTGCCCAGATTTGTGAGGGTAGCAGCTTCTCTAAACAGGTCTAGGATCATCTTAGACTTTCTTGAAACATTGATTGACTTATTTAACTAGAGTTGTTCTTTTTCAATTGGAGTAACATTAGTGAAGGTTCTTATGAAAATGCATGACTTGTTTAGATTTCAGTCGATTAAAATCAGCTAATTCCCCAACTATTTATCAACTTGGAGTTGCTGACCTATTAGAAATGAACTAGTTGAGCCCTCTATCAGTCAAGAATGTTTCTCTTTCTTGTTAAATGAATGTTCCCTCGAGTTCACTGCGACAAAGGAAAGTCCAAAGAGATCAGTGAACTGGGAACTTCAGAAAATTATCTCTGTCCAAACACAGATACACACCACATGAGATTGAACAGAAAGAAATAAAACCTAATGATTAAACTCATTTTTGTTGCTTCTTTTCCCACAAATTAGAAATGGAAGCTTGTCATCAACACCACATGATTGGCTACCATTTAATATTCAGGGTCTAATGATTGGCATGAGATAAATTGCTTATTAAAATATTCATGAATAATCAGATTAAATGTCACATCTCTAAAGAAAGATCATCTGATCAGGGGTAACATCAGTTAATTTCTTTATTTGTTTGTTGAGCACCATTAAAGTGAAAGCGATCAGGATGAAAAACTCTCTACTGGTGTGTGAAGTACAAATAAATTATGTGTTGCTCGCACTTGGAAGAGCAGAGAAAATCAGAAAATATCATTTTCTTCATTTTTAAGAAAAGTAGATGAGATGCATTTGCACTAACACTGTATTTTCTGTCCCCATCCCATGCTCCATTCCCATCTCCCCAAACAATATGTTGTTACTGCATTGATTGTGGTCACTTTTCCAACTGTGTATTAGGAACAAGAACTCTGATTTTCAGGAGGATTTGAGAAGAAAACATTGAACAATGAAATCCTTTTGTTCTGAGAGAACTGCAAGATCATAATCTTAAAGTGATGGGCTGATTTCCTGGATGTCTTTGTGCCAATTTAGCAGATGCACAGATGTGTTCTGGGGAGAGCAAGAATACCAAGGTGATGGTTTGGTGAGGCAGTAGAAAGCTGGAAGTTGTGTGTTAAAGCAAAACATCTTAGTGGATTTCAAGGGTAGCTAAGAAGACCCCTGAGTTGGCACAGAAGGCACTTGATACTGGACCACCTAGCCAGAAGGCAGAGAAAAGAGGGTGACTCCTCTTTTGGGGGAGACACAAATGTTACCCTGACTGACATCGTATATATTAGATATGACTTTCTCAGAAAACACCCTCCTATTTACTTTTTAATTGAAGCTTGATATTCCCCTCCAAAGTTACTGGTAGTAGCAAATGCATGCTGAACAGATCATCATAACATTTGTATCTGGAATTCATCATGGGAGTCCATGACAGCCTACCTTGTATCTTGTGATTAGCTGATGCACACCAACATCAACGTCATATGGT
The DNA here is from genome assembly GCA_004024945.1 of Uropsilus gracilis. Lineage (NCBI taxonomy): Eukaryota > Metazoa > Chordata > Mammalia > Eulipotyphla > Talpidae > Uropsilus > Uropsilus gracilis. The sequence goes on from PVHY01004289.1 coordinate 9,882, forward strand.
AGCCTATCTATTTACAGAACAATGGTACCTATCAATATTACTCACTGTAATGTGTTCCATGATCAGGTGGAGATGCTAGAAAACACTATCTCCTCTCAGGTGGAGAAATATCTTGAATATGGAAATTCATTAATCTTAAGGTTTTTCATCCTCAATCAACACCTGAATGAATCTCAGGTCAAAAGTCATCAGTCCCCCAAACTTCTCACTTTCCCTAATAATCAAACATATTTTATATGTTGTCAATATATATGAGTTGGAGCTAAGAAATAAATCTAGTCTTAAAAGCATAGTTACTGGGTATATAGACATTACAATTCTTGGGGTAGCATGTATGGCCTCCTAGAAATAGAAGAGTGTTTGTACTATAAAACCAAGAATTTATTGAAAAGAGCTCAATATGAAAATACAGAATATCTACTTTTCAGAGTATCTGCTTTTTCTCACTATGTTCAGTAGGAGAGAGATTTCAGTCCTTAAATTTAATTATTGTTAATATATGTTTTATTTTATTTTTGCTATGGAAGGTTCTTGCATATATAGTCTGTTACATGACCATAACGTTTGCAAAATAGCCCACCCAAAAGTTGCTAATTTATGTAAATAATATGTCTTTGAGTATAAATCTAGTTTTGTTGACTTCTAGTAAGACTTTCAATGTTATGGCATGGATTGTATTTTTGCTTCTTATAACTACATCATCATTTACTACATTTATTTTCTTTGACTACGTTTAGAAAAAATATATCCTAATAGCCAGCATTTACTGACAGTCTTTGTACATTTTGGAAAGACAAAGATTTTTTTTTTTTAAAAAAAAAGGCTGACTTATAAGTATTATCCTATGTCATCGGATTTATTTTCCTCATTTTTTTCCAGAAATCAATATTCATTTTCAAATAATTAACGAAAACTAGTCATTGAAGAGTCATGACATCTTATATCTCTTTTTATAACTACTATCAGAGCTTTTGGAACACATGAGCAAGGTTCCTTATGTCTGGATAGAATTTTAAATTCTTTATTTTCCAATCCTGTTATCAGTAGAGATGACTACATTTGAGACATTTTATATTTAGTTCATGTATTTTTGACATCATACTTTTCTCAATGCAAAATAAGAGAACTGTATTTACATGAAATAAAAATTGCATTGAGCTTTATTTCGAATCAATATCTCCTGAGTGGTTTTGAGAGCAGTGATAGGACTTTATGAAGAAAAAACAAACAAACAAACAAAAAGCATGATGTGTAAGAATCCACTTACTTTCCTGATTTAGCCATTTTTCTGTACTCAGTAGCCAAACTTCCTCCTGATTCACTTGAAGTAAACAGACACAGATGCTAGTCCATAGGTCCAGTGACCTTGTGAATTCAAAACCAAGTATATCTTTTCAAAACATTGCTTTTCCTAGAAGGATCTGGTTACATGATAATCACACCACAGTGTTTGAGTGAAAATAGAGGATTTATAAACCATCTTAAAATGAAGTGCTAAAAATATTTTCTGAAGTCCTAAGGGCAGATTTGAAATAAGACTGTAAGCTTTTGAAAATTTGCATCTTGTAGGAGTACGGGTGACCTTATTTATGCCAGGAGAAACAGTGAGAATGCATGCAAGTGGGAGATTCTTTCCTACTGGCCAGAATATAGTTCCCCCTGAGACAGTGACCAACACTCTGGATCTTAATCAATCGCAGACTCAGGATAACCCCCTATTTTGTCACATGACTACATCAGACGTTATTCCTTTCAGAACTCACACTTTTAGTGACATAGAGTTGAACAAGACTTGTGAAGACTAGATGTCTTCTCAGAGGAGAAACAATGAGTGAAACTGGTATCTCTTTGTATAGTTTGTAAATGCAATTTAAAGAAAGTGTTTGATGAAGATCAACTATCTCAGGGCTTCAGGTGGAAAGGGCATATATTTGGAAAAGAGTTGACATCACTGGGGGAAGCTTCAAAGACATGCTGTTCAGCTCCCTATAAAATGTATTAAGAAATGTTCTCAAAGGAAACAAGCCCAAAACATCTAAGACTTTCGTGCAATTACTGCCAGAAATGTTAATTTCACCCCCTTCAAATTCTTCCAATGTGACAACATAGATGGACCATTTCAAATATTTGCTGTCTAAAAGTTTATATGTGAAAACATAGCATTCTATGCATTATGTGGGTGAATTTATGAAATAAAATATCTGTAATATTGAATAGCTAACCCATCTTAAAATAGCAAGAAGCCTACTTTAATATGGTGTGTATTTCTCCTTCATTAATTCATCATCATAGAGCTTCTTATGCTAAAAGTTGATGAAAATTTCTGTATGAAATACTATAAAAAATGAAGTATTGATTTGATTTCATCACTGTTACTTGAACACAATTAAGGTTTGGGATTTTTTACTAGCAATAAATAATTTACTAAAGGAAAATTATTTTTATACTTTCTATTTTATAGCTTTAATGATTAGTAGCAAGCCAATAGACACAACTTGGTTAATGGTTATCAGGGTCAATGGAAATTTTAGATAGTTAAGGAGGAAGAAATTCCTTTGCCAGAAGTGAGATGAGAGAATACATTCCCTGGTGCAAAATATCCTACTGTAAAAGCTACTACTATAGGCTAGCATTTACAAATACTATCACAATGATACAACTAGGGAAATCATCCAACTGCGTTCTTCTACATTTTTAAATATACAATTTAAATGGAGCAATTGCATTTTAGATGTGTTTTCAGATAACTCGTTTTAAAAAAAAGATAAATGTTCACTTTCTATGACTACAATTATTTGACAAAAACATGACAAAGATACCAACTTTTGCATATTATCTCCTACTTTCTAGACTGTGAATTTTCAAGTGTGGTCTGGCCAGGATGGAGACGGAAACTCAAGGGCAGAGACTTAGGAGAGCAGCTATATGTTAAAGCATAAAATCTCAGGAACTTGCAGAGTATGACATGTGCCATATTACTTCTTGGAAAGTGCATTTCTGAATGCTGTTGAGAATGGAGATAAAGAACATCAGTCAAGACCATGAATCATAACACCAAAGACACAGAATTCGTTAAAATGAAGTCAGGATTACTTTGCTACACTGGAACTGCAAGGTTATCCATAAGGATGTGAAAGTGTGAGGTATATTGCATATATTTACTTCTTACAGAGTCACACAGCACAGTGTAGGTTGTCATGAGCACACTTTAACACCATGATCAAAGATCATTCTGGAGTCTGTTACTGCCCAGTTTCCGAACTCTTTGATTTTGCTGGTGTTGGGTGACTGATTTGCTGCAAGACTCTTGGTATAAAATCTCTCCCTGCTTGTGTGTTTGCTTCAGGTAGAGATGGTAGACATGGAACTCTTAGGTCAACAGAGTTTGACTCTCTGTCCGATCTTCTTGAAGGTTGGCATCCCTGGCTTTCTGGCACTGAGCTGTATAGTGTTACCTTCCAGATCTCCAAGCAGAATAGCTTCTCTCAAGAACTGGTACTGACTACCCGCTGAGATGATAGGAGTGATTAGAAGCCTAATTCAGTCTACAGAATTACTTCCTAAAAGACCCTTACACACAGATATAGACACTGCAACATTTCTACACAGAGCTAGCAAATATGGTTTTTGGAAAAGTTGAATGTAAATGTTTATCATCAACCACTCACAAACACACAGAAATTAGGCTATACTTAATGAACTGCTTTCCAAAACCAACAGAATAAAATAGAGGGATGGGAACTGAAATTTAAAACCAACCGATTTGCATAAAAGAAGGAGCATATGAAAGTTATTTGTTCATTTTGCCTCTTAGGGTGATTCCTTAGAGCTGAAATGTCTTCTGAATTGTAAAAATATTCTAAATTTTTCAAAACAACTTGTACCTAAAAGTAAAGTTGTTGAGAGGAATGTTATAACTGTATTTCAGCTATGATGGGATATATTAGTGGTGTCCTAAAATAATAGATCACAAAATGCACAGTACTAAGGTCATTATATAATTGTTCGATTCCCTGACTTAAGCTTAAAATCCCGATTCCATTCCTAATTTTTGCTAAGTCAATTTTCTTTGACATTTTTAAAGAGTTATACATTATAGGAGAATTGAAATGAAGAGGCAATCATTAAAATCAGTGTATCTCAAAACTTTGATTTTAGAGTCTTTTTACATATTCTTTTAATCCTGACTGATGAAGCATGTTTTTCTTCATAGAGCACAAAATTGCCTTCTTTAGCACAATCAATCAGTTTTTTGTTTGACCAAATACTCAGTTAATAGGAATCTGAACATAAAATGCATAAAATATCAAGTCATTTAGGAAATGAATGAAAATGTGCCTGGAATTGCAAAAGAATCATGGTTTCGTGGAATTAGTGATGACTTGAAAGATAGAGGTTTGCAGAAAAGCCTTCATTTTAACCTGTAAGTTGATAGACAGAGTATCGTTAGATAGTTAATGAGATGAACAAATACAGAGAATACTACAATAAATGGAACACAGAGACAATATATATGATCCAGGCTGATAGTAAAACTTTTAATGATAGGACCTAAGGGAGATGCATTCAATTGCTTTTGTGAATTTTCATTTTATTTTTAGACATTTTTGCTCTAATCCTGATTCACCATGAGTTCATTTTTTTAGATGCTAAAGATACACAAGGAAGAAAAGCCTCTCCTTGCCCAGCCTTAAACATCAACAATTCAGTTAATAATTTTACGGGGTTGGGTCTCTTTTTCAGTCATCCACTAAAATACATCTATCTGATTTGGTCTCATTCTTGGAGGGTTATTTTATTTCACACACTGCTTTGCTATTTCTGGTACACTACCTACTTTGGTCTTCAGCACTGCTTTCAGAGGCTTTAATATGTAGCAGTTAAGTTGCCCCTTTGCTTTCTTCTATAATGTTTATTTGTTGGTCATTGTATTCTATGTCCCCAGCAAAGGTGGTAGCTTATTTCAGATGTCCAATAAAAGCTGGTGAAAATCTGTAACTAAATGCCACAAAATATTAGTATTTACTCTTTTAAGCCTTTGTTTAAAGTGTTGAGTATATCATTTTTTATTACAAAGTAAAATTGCATTATAAGTTTCAGGTATAAAACATCTGAAACGAGGCTTAGACATGTTTTCTTAATTTTATTCAATAATCCACACTGGGACTTTTGGATCAAATTCAGCCCATGAATCGATGAACATCCCTTAAATGTGTAACATGCAGCATTCCCAATAACACCATTCATATACATGTAATTCCAAGGGTCTACATGCACCCTTGACAAACATCTTGAATTACTTAGTCATCATTTATGAAAAGCTGTTCTCAGGCCTTAGCTTATACTAGAGATTTTCTTTCTGTTTTATCTAATGGATTTCCTCGATTCATATCAATTGTCCACTTTTCCATATGCTATTCCCGGTGTCTCTAGAGAGAAATCACAAGAAACACCCTGGAGATAGAAAGAACTTTCCTCTCATTTAATACCATGCTGTTGTGTTTAGACAGGAAAACACCACTGAACTACACTGTAATTTCTATTCATTCTCTTTCATTAGTCAACACATTCCTTGTTGAAAGAATCGTTGGTCTTTATATTCAAAGTCCCAAGCAAAGGTCATAGCATATTGTAGATGGCCAACAAATGCTGGTGAAAATATGTAACTAAATGCCAAGAAATATTAGTGTTTAATCTTTTAAGCCTTTGCAAAAAGGAAAGTGTTGAGGACATCATTTAATCTTTTTATTAAAGAAGTAATATTGCATTATAACAGTCTTAGGCCTGTGTCACTGAAAATCAGCACTGCATAAATTACACCAAGCTCACCAATAAAAGCCCAAAGCAGATATCTCTCAGAAGATTTCTCTTTGACTTGTATTTAAATGAACTGATGCTTTAGCCATAAGTGCAGTTGTTTGTTGCAATTATGTCAAGATTTTTTAAATGAAGACTCAGAGAAGATGTTTTAAAGTGATCTCAAAACTTGAGCCTCAAGGGGTTGTGAAAAGTGTAAATTTCTATTTTTTAAGTGTGCATATTCACATATTAAGTGTGCATTTGTGACTGGATTCATATACATGAAGATATGAATATATAAATATTTTAAAAGAGGCTCTATATCAGAGGTTCTCAATACATTTATGATCCAGAAATGTAAATACTTTATTGGTTTGTCTGAAAGAATTGTAGATGATTTAGTTGAGTATTGCTTCTGAAGCACTTGCAAAACTTAGATGTTGCCAAGATTTTATTAGTAGCATGATTACCTTTAGTGCAATCTTATTCTTTTTCATGAATGTCATCAATAGTAATTGCATTTTTGAAATGAAGTAAGTCAAACAGTTAATGCTGTATCAACTCACTCATATGGTGGCTGAAGAAACAAGCCAAATTAACAAGGAAAACAAAACCAACATCCTATAAGAACAAAATGGTGGTCACCAGAAAGGGAGGGTTAGGGGAATCAATAAAAATTGATTAACTCTAAGGTGATGGATGCAAACTAGTCTATTGATGGTAACCATATGTAACATAAATTATAAGGCAATACACCTAAACTATGGTAACTCTTACAAACAAATGTTATTTCAGTAAAGATTTTTAAATTGCATTTTTGGAAAAAGACTAATACACAACTGACATTGACAATGGAATCTCAATGTCATTAATACTCGGACACCCCCCACACACACACACACAGTGTTTAAAAAGTATTCATGGAGACTATAAACAAACATCAAATATATCGAGATTTGTTTACTAACATTAATTTTTCTCTCTAAACACACAAATACATTCTGAAAATACCACAATTTACTCAGATGATACTCAACCTTTTGCTTGAAAACTTAAAAGAAAAAGGAGTATCTGGAAGCCAACACATTAGATTATAGATCTAGGCATTTAAATGCCTAATTTACATTTAAATTTATATTTGAACATATGTTAGACTCCACACCCTAAATTTTTTCTTATTTCTTTTTCATTCTTATGAAGAATGTTTATGAGGTCACTGATAAATTAGTCTCTCTAAGAGAATAACAGATACGGACAGAATGAGTTAATTTTCAATCCAAAGCTTTTATATATTTTAATTCAGTACCATTAATTATGATTTTGGATGTCTTACAGCAACATTATTTGCTTAAAAGCAGGATGTAGTGTAATTCTGTTTTAATAAATGCCAGGACATTTTTCGAAAAGTGGAAAAAAAAATCATGATTGTCAATGTTTTCGTTGTTCATATCTGTTGTCTTCAGGCACGATGGATCATTTGTTTTGAGTGTGTGTGTGTGTGTGTGTGTGTGTGTGTGTGTGTGTTTGCATGCATATGTTATTGCTTCAACAAGATGGAGCATCCCAAGTTTGAAGGTCTGAAATTGGAATTTACACAAAAACACAATGTATGTCTTACTGAAGAAATGAGAAATGATTCATCCACTTCCTATCTGGATAATGGAAGATAAATAACCTGGCATCATTTAATATGTAGCTCCTGAGATCTGTATTGTTAAGTTTGGTATTGTAGCTGGTAAGATAGGATTATTTTGTAGCTTTGAGTTCCCAGTAGTATCCCAGCTTTTGTGGGTACATTGAGAATAAATTACTCCTTTGTAGAAGAATTCATTACCAAGAGCTGATAGCTCATGGCTAATTGACTTTTGGGAATTACTGAAATTGTATTTTTTTCAGAAACAAAAAAAATCTTCATTTCAAAACCAATCTTTGGCTAGTGTGTTAACCACCAAATAACTGCTTAGAATATATATTCTTTACATGTCTTTGTCAGTCTTCACTTTCAACTACATGCTGCATTATTTAAAAACTCCCTTTTATTTGAAAGAAAATGCTCCTTAACGTGCTAAGAACTTAAGCAAATATATAGACATTTCATCTCTCAGGCCAATAAGTATGCATTTGAAAACAAATATTGGGATTCAAACAGTAAGCCTGTGTTTTATGTTCTTACCATTCATAGCTATCTTGATCTTTGTTCTCCAAGTTTATTTGGGGTGGGGGGGGCATGGAGGAGGCTGCTATTCTAGGTTAGTTCCGATCCCATCACTTGATATTCTAATTTAGATGCTTTTAAGGTATTTTTCCACAACCTGTGTTCTTTTTACATTTCTATCTGAAAGGATTTGAGCCAATTCTCATGTCTTGTTTCCCCCTTCAAACAGTTCTCTATCTTTCCTCTTCCATAGTCTAATTAACAGTATAAGGCTGCTAGCTGAGATACTTTCTTCTTTTACCATATGCAGCATCTTCTGAGCAATGAATCTCTCTATAATCATCAAAACAAACTCATAGCTAGATAAATAAAGTATGTTTTGTATAGTTCTCCTATGGAAGTATTTGAAACTCAATTAGAATGACTCAGATTTTTGCATATCTGTTTAATTATGGTCTTTGCTGTATGTTTTGTGTGTTTAAGTTTTTTTTTTTTCTTTCTTCTCCCCTGGAGCTCCATGGATTCATGATGTCATTGAGGGAGAAACACATGCTGTTGAGTCATGACACAGAAATTGTCATTATTTCATAGGCTAAAACATGAGACTGTGAACATGCTCATGGATGGGAGGGTCAGTTCTCCCCAGATGGATCCATAGATAGAATCTACACACTGCACTTCTTGTCACAACTCAGAGAAGTTCCCTTGTAGATATGGACAAACTACTTGTGATATTTATATGGAAAGAAAGAAAAAATAGAATATTTAACATATATTGAAAAATAATAAGACTTGAACACTCATAATACAAGACTTCTAGACAAGGTGTAAACCTGCTAATCTGTGAATATTATCAGACCAACAGACACATAGATCAATGAAACAGAATGAAACTGATCTTTGAGAAAAAGAATGTATGGGGTCATTTAAGGTTCATCTTTCTCATTTATTAAAAGATAGGGAGGGGGAAAATGGTGCTGGATATTCATATGCAAATCCTCAACACAGACTATCTAATTTATATCCTCAGTTACACAAATTCCTAACAAATTTAAATGAGAGACACAAATTAGATTCCCAACAGAGCAATTGCTGGGTCAAATGGTAGTTCCATTTTCATTAACTTGAGGGTCCTACTCAATGTGGGTCCAAAGGGACACCTGTGCTCAGATGTTTACTGCAGCACAATTTATAATTGTAAGATCATGGAATCAACCGAAATGCCCCAAAACAGATGACTGGATGAACAAAATGTGGTATATATACGCAATGGAATATTACTCATCAATTAATAATGACAAATTCAACGATTTTATAACAACATGAATATACTTAGAAGAAATCATATTAGCAGAAAGGAGCCAGAAAGAAAAATACAGAAACCAATGGCTTCACTAATATATGGGATATAGTGAAAAAAATAAACAAAAGTCTTGAGGAAAAATCAAAAAAAGCTAAGCACCAAACTGAAGTGTACAACTCTGAGCAGGAGGGAAGGGGGGGGGGATGGAGGGAGGGGGGGTATAAATCCCTGGGATTACAATGTTGTGAAATTTATATATAAATAAAAATAAATAAATAAATAAGAGAGACACAAATTATAAGCCACTTAGAAGAGAACGCATGAAAAATCTATGTGTCTTTGAATTTGGAGATGAGATTTTTAGATATAACACCTAGAGCACAAAACATGAAAATAGATAAATTGGACTTGAACACAATTTTTTAAAGTCTGCTTTCCAAGAGACACTCTTACAAGACTTAAAAGTAAAAATTTGCAGTATAAATCTTATAAAGTACTTGTATCCAAATAAATAAAGAACACTTAAAGCTCAGAAAGAATGACGTAAATCCCATTCAGAAATGGGTGGAAGCGCAGAGTAGATACCTAATTTAAAAAAGCAATATGAATGGTAAGTATATATGGACAAAGGTTCAACATTACCCATGGTTAAATTAGTGTACATTAAAACAACCATGAGATGTCATTACAACCAATTTAATAGTCTTATATACAATAAAAAAATCTGAAAATATTAAATCTTAGTAAGAATGCAAAGTACTAGAGACTTTCATTCATTGCTGATGAAAATGCAAAGTATCCCAACATGTTCTAATACAATTTGGCATATTAAAAAAAATAAAATATAGTTTTATCACACATTTTGGCAATTATAGTCCAAGGTATTTATCCAATGGAATTAAAAATGTATTCAACCCCAATCCCCCCAACCCCCACACCATGGATGCTTATGGGAGTTTAATTAAAAAATGGCATAAAATGGAAGAACCAACATGTACTCAAAAGAAGAACAGATGAGATGGAGAAAACAGACAACTGGTAAAAATGAGTAGGTCAGCAAGCCATGGGAAGACATAAACGAACTGTAAAATGCATGTTTCTAAAGACTGAAAAACCCATATAATTTATATGCTTCTTGAATGGAAGTCTGGAAAGGACTAAACATTGAGTAAACAGATCAGAGGCTGACAGGGATTTGGGGGAGAGGGAGTTGGTGAAGTACAGAACCTTTTTATCGGGGTGCATGATTATGATGGGTTATGGATAGAGGCATCAGCACGAACTGATGTTAGCTCAACACAGATACAGATGTCAAGACAGACCTGGATCTAGGCAGGTAAGATTTACCCAGAGACAGAGGTTCATGTACACAGATACATCCCCTACTGCCAGATGAGAGGTTCTAGAACTGATAGCATTCCAGTATCAAGGAACATAACTAGTATGAAGATCTCGATTTCTAAGACCATTCTAAAACAAACAAACAAACAACACAAAGAACCAGGAAAAGTATTTAAATTTTTAATTCTGACAGTGGGTTAGAAGAATTCGAAGATGATTTGATGCATCATGTGATGCCAGGAAATTAAAGATGTGTTTTCAAGACAGATATGAAGATGAGAGCATGCCGATAGACCAATGCTGGAACCACATGAGCATCAAAATAGATGAAAGAGCATGAGAATATTATGCAAATGTATACACTCATTACCCATGCATCCATGCAAATGTAAAGTACTGATGCCATAGATGGGAAGAATAGGTAAATCTGTCATGCAAAATGATCTCAAATAATTTACAAAAGATATCAAGTCTCCAAAGATATAACTCCCAGCTCTTAGTTGTCAGGAGCATAACCTGACTTCCTTCTAGGAGAACAATGTGCAAGGGACCCACTTGAGGGGCAACAAGTCTATCAAAATCTATTTTTAAAACCCGAAAAAATGTCTTTTCTAAGGTGTAAACTTTACAGATAAAGACACTGCAGAACCTTGCATGGGTCTAGAACAAAATGGAGTTGGAGTCGTAAGTTTCTTCATCAATGGATCTCCTTAAATTTGACTGCAGCATGGCGTTTACCAAGTGCAGGATTCTGAGACAAGTCAAGAATAACAGGATCATTTACAATCATGGAATAGGAGGAAACTCTAAGAGGAGAAAGAACAAAAGATGGCACAACAGATGCAGATAAATGATTCCAGATATTGTAATTCCAGAATGTTAGAAAAGGACCCGATTTCTTTCCTTATCACCACTTGATATTACAATGACTTAGTTTTCAAAAATCACTTCAATGAAATCACAAGCATGAATTCAGATCATAGCAAGCAGAAAGAACCTGTGTGGGGGTAAGCACACAAAGCAACAGTGCTGATAATAATAATGATAATAATAATAATAATAATAATAGGCAACACTGTATTCTTCATGGCTATCTCACATGTGTAATCTTATTGGTAATTCACACTCTCTATTAGGGGACATGTAATGTATCTGCTACTAAGTACAGAATACATGGGAATCCACTTTAAGGATTTTTGAAAGGTGCTGAGAATCAGCATGTTAGATGTCCATCATGTCTTGATCCCCTGCATTTTATGATCTGAGACATGGGTTCTTGTAGAATTCTACCCACTTTTTCCCCTTAGCCATCTGGATTAACCTCTTTCCATCTCTATTTCTCACAAGAAGAATCAAAGTGTTGAAGAAATGCCTCATGATTCCAAGGCTATGATTAGCCTTTATGGCAAGGAAGGGAATGGAGTTAGTTAGCCATTATCAATGTGCCATATGTGCTAAACCTCTGGGAAGAAGGAGCAGGCAGCCATCAGTTTGAGCTGCTGAAGGCACAATACTGGAGGTCTTGAGTTAGTTCAAGGGCCATTGTTTGCATTACATCGATGCCAAAAACATCTAGGCACATCGTAGTCACACCAGAGCTCAAATTCCTACCAACTTGCATCCAACTCTTTGTTCAGTGTTTTCAGAAAGAATTATGGGTATGGATTGCATATAAAATGATTGGATTGCATAATAATGATGAAATGGAAAATTAGATTCACTTCACAGGAATCAAGGACAGAGGTTAATGAATCTGGTCAAATTCATGTAGGGAGTTTACTGTAACAAAAAAATCACTTTCTCTCAACAATAGTGTAGCAAAATGAATTTTCCACCACTTCTTCAAAAATCGTATCACATGCATACTGATGATATTGAAGGAAGAATATTTTCCTTCAAAACACCATCTCACCATCTGGTGTCTGACTTTCATCTACCATTAAGTTTTGTGGTACCTTATACTTAACAAATACGGTGGAAAATATTAAGAAATTGCATGAAGACAACATAAATTCTATCCACTATTCTTTGACAACTTAGTGTGCAAATTAGCTATGCTCCTGAACCTTTCAAAGTGCATTTAACGCATATTGAAGAGCTTTTGAAATAACTATTATTATTAATGGTTTTAATTTTAAGAATTCTACAGTATTTTTATTTGCATATTATGTTGAGTAGAGCTTTACTTCCATAGCTTCATTTATTCTTCAAGAGCATTCATACCACTTTTTTAAACAAAACAAGCTAAGATTCAAGTCAAATATTTACTCTCGGGAAAAAAAAACCACAAAAAACTAGCGTTCTGCTCTTATCAGTTAAAACAAATATGCCTGTGCTTAGAACTACAGAGTTGCTTTGTTGCCTTAGGATTGAATTTTAGATACAGGTTAATTGTGTCTTGGATTTTTGAAAACATATTTATTCATCTGTGGGAATTTCCTTTCTGAAATGTACGCTGCTAGTCATCTCTGAGACTTCATCAGTATCAATACAGATAGGCTGTAAATACTTTCAAAGCATTATCCTAAAATAATTAAGATCTCTGGATTTGATTAATGTGTTGGAAGGAAATTCTGAAACATAACATTCACATCCATTATCTTAGCTGATTTGTATTTTGGAAGAAACAATAAGATTTGAAAATAAATACAGTAATTACGTAGAAATCATAAGCATTAAAGATATTAAATCCCCACACTTAACAATCTTTCAAACTTCTCTCAACAAGCACCTTTTGAAACAGGTAATTCTTCTTCTGAGCAATAGGCAATGAAATAAATTCACTTTCACCAGGTGGCAACAGTATTCCCTGAAAATGTGGACTCTGAGGTTTCAGGAAATGATGCAAATCTAACTGTACAAACTACTTCCTAAAGAGTATTTTTCTGACATCTTTGTTTTTATGAATCCTAAAGATAATTACAAGAGAAGCAAACTAAATTAAAACCCTACAACAATAATATAAAATAAAGATTATTACGAATGGGGCATACTGATATTGTGAATTACAGTAGTATTCACATGTAATTTCCTCATGTAATTTCCATGAATTTAATAATTTTTATATTTATTGCTTTTCTGGAGCTATTTTCATGCTGGAGGATCTGAGAAGTTGTATTTTCCTTACTTGACTTGCACAAGCTTCTCAAAAGAAAAGTACCTTTCGTATCACCTTGGTCACTCCCAGTAGGGTTTCCTTTAATACCACATTTCTTAATATTTTATGTGTATGTTTGTCCAACTATGCATTATAGTTTTTGTTTCTTTTAATACTTGACAACAGATTAATTTTTAATCAGCAAACCTCAGTATACTCTTTATAACAAAAATGTTTATGGGTAGATAAACTATCATTTCGTGTTTTTAGATAACTTTGATTTGTATTTAATAGACCAGGTTGTCTCATAAAAGTGGGTATTCAGAATTGCCCCAGAAGCAATGAGTCATAGACGTAAGAAGCAAAGAAGTTCAGACAAAAGTAAGCTATTCGAGATACTACATTTCAGCATTTTTTAAAATGTTTTTGAATAACAGCTTCTTTTAAGAATGAGACTAAAAACAATGTTCTTTCTCCCAGAAAAATGCACAGGTTCACAAATTTTTGCATTCAGCTCCAATGCACTGGATGTACATCTCTGAAGTCCATTCGTGGACTCCAGGTTGTAGAATCAGCTGATATTGTTCCAGTTCCAAATCACATCAGTTCTCACAGTTCAGTGACCTCCCAAGGTTAAACAGTGCGATACAGTGAAGGTAGAATAAAAACAGGTTTCCTGAACCAAGCACATTTTCTACTTTCTAAAATACCTTGACAACAGTGAACCAGAAAAGGTGGTCCATAGCAACTAAGCCTGTCTGTGACTTTAGTTCCTCCCACAGACATGTGCCTCACATCTGGTCCTCATAATTTCCACAACCAGTGACGATCATATAGCGGCCTTGTCTCCACTGGAGTTGCAGGGGATGAGCAATTCCGGGTATGACACAAGGGTCTGTAATTATTTCTTCAATTTTCAATAATTGGACCTGTTTTGACAGGAATGTGGGGGAACTTGATCCCTTGAGAAATTAGATGTTTCAAGATTAGATAACTCTATGAAGTATTGAAAAGGTGTGAAAATGTTAGTTGAGTGTTAAGAAATGCTTCCCTCAATAAGTAAGTCTGTCTGTTCTATCCACCCATCTAATCATCAGTCATCTATCTATTGATTGATCCATTCATCTAATCATCTCTCTTGTCTATCCATCCATCTAAACATCCACCATCTATATCTAGCTATGTGTCTATTTTATGTCACATGATCAATGGGGAATATAAATTAATGTGACCTAAGTACATGTCACACATTTTGAGAAACCTCACGCCACATGGCAAAAACAGCAACCCAGAGGTGAAGTCACCCTTCTCAAGTTCATCTGATGTTGAACACCATCATATTCACCGGACGCTTCACTTTTTGTCTAAATTCTTCCACTTGGACTAATACACATGGAAATCAAAAGGCAGAAATAATTCATGTTGTCTACCCCTCTCTCTCCAACTTGCTCTCCTTCTCTCTCATACTCAGAGGTACAATGTTTGATTACTCACATTCACTCTCAGATTTAGAGCAAGTCATTTCAAAGTAATTCACCTTCACTGAGTCCTAGCTTTCCTCATTTTACTCTTCTCCCCATACTTCCATTTCCCTTTATGTTTTCCTCCTGCCTCCATTTACCCCTATCATCTTTTAACCCTCTTCTGTATGGATTCTCTCCAATTCTTTTGCTATACCGGAAAAATGGTGGTGATTTTTAATGAAATTTTCAAAGATCACTGACTCTGAGATCAAAATTCAAAGTCTCAGAGCTTGGATTGTAAATCAGTTTGAATGCCTTGAGAACAAGATTCTGAATATATGTGATTGTCGATATTTGGGGGATAGGGGAGATGAGTCCAGGAAACCAGGGAGAATGTGCAGGAGAGAAGTTGAAAGGCTGTCTTTCAGAGTGGGTTACTTCCGTGGGGACATGAAGATGCCTGAACCCATCTTGGCTGGAGAACTCGGGGAAAAGGTACAAATTATGCTTAGTTACCCCAGCCCTAAAGCAAAGGCACTAGGATGTTCACCCACCAGTGCTGTCAGTCACAGATCAGGGCTGCTCCCTGAACTGTACACCCTTTTGTTGAAGCCAGTATTTAGGCCTGAAAAGCATTTGGAAAGCGTTTCAGACCCTTCCAGTTGGAATGCATAGAACCTCAAGCTGATGTGATCTGAATGAAACATCGCCAGCCCTTGTAACAGCTCATGTCCTTGCTACAATTTGCACATATTTCATATTTGAATAGGACTTTAACTATAATATAGAGCTGACTTTAATATCTTGTTTCTACATTTATAGTTTCATGAATAAATGTTTTTTCCCCCTTGGTTGGTTCTAGTCTGTACACCAATGAATAGACTAATTCTTAACAAAGTCCAAAGGGGCAATTGCCTATTGAACTAGGGTCAGAAGTGACAAGACTCAAGTGAAATTTCTAATTTTATCTTCTCTTAGAGTGTGTACTTTTACACTGCTGGTGAGATTGTAAAGTGGTCCAACCACTATGGAAAGCTGTGTGGAGGAACCTCAAACTAATGAAAATGGAACTATCATTTGATCCAGCAATCGCTCTTCTGGAAATCTACCCAAAGGAGATCTCAGTGTGGGTACAATGGGACACCTGTGCTCCTATGTTGACTGCAGCACTATTTATAATTGCAAGAACTTGGAAACAACTCGAATGCCCCCCAAAAGAGGTCTGGATGAAAAAGATGTGGTATATATACACAATGGAATATTATGCATCAATAAAAAATGACAAATTTGATGATTTTCTGGTAACATGGATGTACATAGAAGAAATCATACTGGCAGAAACAAGTAAGAAGGTAAAAAACAGATACCAAATGGTTTCACTAATATATGGACAACCAAATGAAAGTATACAACTGCGGGAGGGGACCAACTGGAGTGACCAGGGAGGGGAGGTGGTGGAGGACCCCCAGGGACCAAAATGAAGTGATTGATGTGAAATATATATATATGTATAGATTAAAAAAATCAGATAGTATATAAAAAATAAAATGTAATTTTCTTTCTTAAAAAAGAAAGAAAGGAAGAGTGTGTAAAGAAAGTAGGTTTTGCATTATATGGACTTAGTTTTCCAGTTGAACTTCAGTTTGTGGATTTTGTACTTCTCTGCAATGTACTTCACTTCTTTCCATCCTCATCACTGAGTCGCTATTAACAGAATAGGTTTTGTCAGCATGAATAAAGATCAAATAAAGTGCAAGACCATAACATTTTTACTTCACAGATGTTCAAGTCTACTTGGGTACCCCCATCTCTATTCCATGCCTTTCCCCAAGTCACCAAGACCAGAATTTTACACACATGGAATTAAAATAATATTTTGCTGTACCTTTTCTCAAACAACATTCCCATCATGTTTTCTTTGATTATACACGTTCTTAGAATACGTGGAATATGAACATAAGCAGCTATCTTAGCTGGATGTTTTGAGTAGTAAGGAAATGAAAAGCAAATCCATTTTTTCCAACATGTATGATAATAGCCACAGTTGACTAGCTTTTACCACGTTACCCTCTGCAAATTTCAATTTTTCACCCAAGTGTGTGGTGTTTTGTAACTTCAAAATTGCAAAAATGTTTTGATACTGAGCCTTGTGTTTTTTTTTTTCAGGATGACTATACATTATTCCAGGTCATGCTGATATTATCTTTTCATAGGAATGGAGAGAAACAGATTGAAGCACAACTTTCAACAAGTCTATCACCACATTTTTGCTGAGACATAACTTTGGGAGGATGGTTATAGCAATACAGGGTATACCCCAAGGAGACATGACCTTGACTCTTTTATCCATCACTACCTTCCCTCTTCACATATGAGTAACTACTCATACCTCCTTTATTATCCCTTTTTCATGGTGTATCTATTTGGTCACATTTCAGTCTAGTAAGTGGAAATATTTTTACTAAATTCTCTAATCAACTTTGTCTAGGAACTTAAGAGTATCAGCAAAATTCTTATGTTGTTGATATTAATATGCCTTCCTCCAGCTCCTTATCTGGGGAGCCTTAAACCCATCTCTCATGAATAATGTCTGTTTATGAACTAGAGGCCTTTCCTTAGTTAGTTATTAGTCAGTTCCCTTTTTTTTTTACATCATGGCCACTTAAAGGAAAAAATGCCAACTGATTAGTGGGGAAGGGAAGGTTAACTAGATAAAAAATAAAGAAGTTAATTTAATGTGCCTCTTTAAATTTAAGTGAGAACACCATGATAAAAGTTTTAGGAGTATTTAAGGCTATTTCAGCATGAGCAATAGCTGAGAAATAGTTATATTACTTGATAATAATGAGCAAAGGGTGTTATCAGAGAATACATTCTAAACCCAGCAAGAAAAGGTGGTGTTTGGCCTTACTGTGTGGGCAGGGGGTGGAGGGTAGGTGAGCTTCTGGACCAGGTTTGTCTTCTTGAGCATCTGCTGGTTGAAGGCACAAAACAAATAGAAGTCAGCTCTTTCCTGTAAAACTGGTGAGGAGTGAAAATAAAGAATTGCCTACTTTTTTCTTTACTGCTTAAAAGGTTAGAGAATAACAACCTTCTGTTTGCTACAACACATAGGTTAGAGAGCCAACAATCATTCAGAAGCTGGCTATAGTAACACACACCTCAAGAGATACAAATCTAATCTTTTCAGCCATATAGAGTGGTAGCAAATCAACATTAGCACAATAAAATTAATTTATTAAGTTAATTAATAAAATAGTTTTAAAGGCAAACTAAAAGGAGTCAGAAAGATCTAAATTATAATCTTCATATCTGATTGGGCCCTAAAATATTGAATATAATAGATGTATTACTATGAAATAATTGAAATTAAACTAATTCAAACTCAGATGCCAAACAGAAGTGAAAATTAGAATATTTCATCTAAAAGTATCAAATATTACTCTAATATTTTTTGATTATATGTTGAAATTGATAATAGTTTGGATATCTAATAAAAGATTGTCAAAATTAATTTCATATATGTTTAATCACTTTTAATTGTGGTTATTAGAACACTTAAAATCATATATTTTAAGTGCAAACATCAATTTTTCTGGGTCGCCCAAGTGTGTGAAACACATATTCTACATCATACATAATAATCTATTGAGTTAGTGGATTTTACTGTACTCAAACTCATATTTAACTCAAACGAACAAAGGGAGACCAGATGGAAATTTCCTTCAAGTCTTCAAATAAGAATGAAATTGAGAATTACTGGCCAAGACATGAGCAATCTTAGACATATCTGCCTGTTTTGTCAGTACATCTCTTGGTCACCATGTTGGCTGCTGGTGAACAGCAATGGCAGTCAAGAATCATAGCTATTTGAATGCCATTGGAAAGTGGGGGCAACATAACTGGTGGATACCACCCCAATGATGTGTCTGCAAAAGCCTAACACTTCTCATGATGCTGTTTGAGGGGAAAACATTCTAAAGAGAGGGAAAACATTGCGACTGATTGGTCAACCTACAATCACCTCATGAATATCATCATCAACTTCACTTTCCTTAGTGTTGAGGAGAAAAACATCCTCAGGCATTAAGTGAAAGGGAAAGTGTGCTCAGGTATGTCATGGGTTCTGATTGCATTGGGCATTGAGCTATGTTAGTTCACATTTTTAGAAATAAAGTGAAGAAAGGATGTCACAGAAAAATCATTATATTTCATAAAACAATAAATTCTTCAGATTAAGGGAAGGATAAAGTAATGGGTAAATAAGTATTTTTTTCTGTGTATGAGGGGAGCTTCTGGGCATGAAAATAGCATGATTTTTCTTGAATGGATAATACAATACAAGTAGTTCCCACCTTAATCATCTACCCCTAATACTGAGAATCAAAGTGCTTCTTAGACAATAAAGTAATATCCTAAAATCTCTTAAATTTATGACTTTCCCTCATTGTCTTCAAAAATAAATATTCATGTCTGGAAAAAAATAAAGGACTTTCTCAAGAATTCTGGCCAGATAGTCTTGAAGATACTCCTTTTATTTTTCCTGTACAAGCTAAACTCATTGCTAGTCTCTCATTTTCACTACCTCTGAAAATGAAAGTTGGATATTCCCCTTTTAATTTTTTTTTGTTTCTTGAAACATTACTTATTTAAACAGATAATTTGAAATGATTACCTCCCTTTAATTTTTATTGTCTTTTTGACCTGAAAACTAATTTTGCAATTAACACTGTATGCATCAAGAGAAGGTTCATATTAGCATATAGAAAGATGATATTACTTTATATCAGTAAGAATACAAATCACAAATTTAATAATAGTTACAACTACTTTTATTTTAAAAGTGCCCTCTCTAATCAGAACTATTCTAACCTTTTTTAACAAAATTCCAAGACTAATTTAATCTTTACAACACTAGCCTTAACATTGTCCATTTAAAGATACAACATCCACACACCGGTAAGATATTAACAGAACCTGAAACAGACTGCAAACAAAAAAATTCAAGATAAAGCTTCTAGAATCTGTTATAGGAAGGGGCAGAGATACAGGGGATTTAGACTAATAACTCACTTTTTGGGGAAATAGTCTAAATTTGACATTGGGGTTTGAAGCAGCAACTCTGGAGAGCTCAAAACAAAGCTGGGTGTTGTTATCTGATGTAACAGTAACAACCCTGCAGTTTAGCTCAAGAAATTGTTAAAGATACACACTTGTGCCCTTCACTCATTTATAGATCACAATAATCTTCTCTAGGGTAGGTGCATATGAGCATGTGACAGGGACTTTTGAAGAAATCCTCTTCAGATTGAAAGGCCTGAGAGGTGCTTTTGCAAGAAAAGGCTCTGTTTGGCCTGAGGAGAGTGTGGGGGATAGGGGTGGGGGGGAGTGAGCTCTGGACCAGGTGCGTCTGTTTGAGCATCTGCTTGCTGTAGGCACAAAGCTCATGGAAGTCAGCCCTTTTCCTGTACAACTGGCCTGAGCCTATTCTATCTGTAAGTATACCTTGCCTCATAGACACAGAGGTTTTTTCCACTGAAAAGAGATACCAGATGCAAAAGAGAAATTCTTCTGATGACTTTAAAGAGTCATAAACAAACATAGAAAAATAGCCTTCAATAGAAAGATCTTCAAACGAACATCAGCAGTGACTATCCAGAACCAGAGAAATGCAGTCTGCCTTTTGCATGTCTGATTTTGACCTCAGCTACTTTCTCGGCATAGAAAATGTTAAGAAATAGTAGGAATTTGTTCCTTCCATGGCAGTTCTACAAATAGAATAAAATAAGCTATTTCCCCAACAAACACCCTAGTGGTTTATTAACTTGTAAAGTAAAATACATAAATGGGTTTGCTTATAGATTCACAGGTATCATTTTAATGCTTTTGAAAATCATTAAAAGTTTCATTGGCAATTCTGCTTCCATTTCTGATGTTCTTTTAGCTTGTTTTAAATTCCTGATTCAAGTCCCAGAGGTTGGGACTTTCTCATTTGCATTAATATACTTTCTTCTTAAACATATAAGAGACTGACTAAATTAATGTGTAAACAGCAGTTGGGCACCAGGGGCTCAAGGCAAGAACATAATTACTCGAGAGACAACATTTTCAGAACATATTCTAATTCAAAATAGGTTTGTGTGCTAATGTGCTAACAGATGACTGGAGCCATTGCTCGGTTTAGAACAACTGCTTGAGTTAATATGTTCAGAGACCAGACTATACATTGAAAATAGCCAAAGTCTTTTAGGGTCTTGATTTATACAAATGAAAGTCAAGGTTGTTTTGGAACATGATACTAATGAAAGAGAAAATACAGTCATTTTTAAAGAAAAAAATATTTAAAATACAGACCCATACGGAGATGATAGTAATATGTTATAGCCAAGCTAGCTGTGTTTACTAATGCTGGCGAATATGGGACAGTTAGCTTGTTCGTTCTTCTCTGAGTTTTCCTTGAATTGTGCTAGATGGCTAGCACTATCTCACTTCACTTCAGACTTGCAGAGGCAAATAAGATCAAGTCAGGCTGTATTTACATACCCAACAGAAAGAATCAAATCATTTTCCTGGTCTGTCACAGCTACTAAAATGAGTCTGCTTGGATACATATCATCAGATCCCATACTTAATTTTGCTATATATTTGTCTTCTCCAGGGCTCTGTCTTCCACCGGGAGACAAGGGACCAGAAAATAAACCTCTATCAAAGTCCTTCACTCTCTATCCGGGCTAATGTAACAAGCTCCATCTGAAGATGCTATATTACTCATGAGTTCACATTGTTTATTAGTTTTGGTGTGGGAAGAGACTCCAGAGGTGTGGAATGTGGAAGCAAGTTGAGAGTTGGAGCTTCAGATAAGAGGAACACCTCCTATTTCTCTAGGCCCCTCTTGCACACTAGAGGTTTGACAATAGCACATCTCTCACCTGTAACCCAGCTTGCTAACCTCTTTGGAATGTCCCAAGAGACATATGACCTATTAGTAATGACAATTTTCCCCACAAATCAATTTTCCTGTTATCACACATCCCCACATCCTCCCTGCTGCAAGACATGTAAGCTTTGCTGCTCCCTCATTACATCACTGTAACATTTCTTTACTGGGGTATATAAGGGGCTTCACAGCTTCATTCAAGTTGGACCTGGACATGCTTCCCAGGATCCCCGTTCTGTGGGCTGGCCCCACAGATCACTGTCAATCTCTTCCATCTCATTTCTTTCTCTCTCCACAAGTGACTCCTAACACAGAAGATTTTATCTTAACTGTAATAGGTCAAGGGATCTCAACGTTCAAGGTACAGAACACTCACCCCATGCTCTCATTAAATCACACATTGAGGGAAATTCTGTTTCTGATTTATGAGGAGGGGTGGGGGCACCCATATCCACTTCTAACATGTACCCAGATGAATCAGATGTCAGTGGCCCAGAGCATGAACTGAGAACTGCTGACCTGGAGTTCACATCTGGACTTGACAACTCACTCCATTCCTGTCGAATGTTAGGGTACACTTTTCTGATCAAATGCAGGGAGACTGCAATGGGGCTGTAGACAAGTAGGCAAGCTAAATGCATTTTTATTTCAACTGGGTAGAGAAACGTTGTTTTGTCAAAACAGCACACATTACTCACTTGCCTGACACAATCACTATTTTCTCTATCTGGAAAGATTTCTGCACCATGACCGAAAATCTATAAGCCATGGTGTCTCTTTGAGTCTGATCACATTCTGTGTACCAAAACTTTCTTCAAAGAGAAGAGATGTTTCTCTAATGTTTTAAATTTATCACAAACTAAACAGCCAAACGATTGGTGTTTAATTTGTCAACTGTGGACCTTCTGGATCAAAGTCCACGATATTCACAGGGAATATATGATATTGTAGCATGACAGTAACATAGAAGACATTCAAATTTCAAGAGACCCATTGGATCTTTTGGGAAAAAATCATGTAGGGCCATTTGTGAGTGAGGGGCACATAATCCTAGAACTAGAAAGTGGGAGTAAATATATTCCATCCATCGTTGAGCACAAGTACAGAAATGTCTTCCCCTTACACTTGAGTAGACAGACCACCATCAGCTGGTAACAGAATTAAATGCACCGAATATAGCTCTTGATGCTTTTAGATGAAACTTTAAAAAGTCAGACGAAGGAGGGAAACATATACACAATCTTTGAGGCCCATGATGATACTCACAGGACATGCCTTAATTTTTGTTTCCAGGTATAACTGATCTGGAGTAGTGTTTCTTTATTTCCAATAAATAGAATTTGTCTCCCTTGATCCTAAAAAACTTATTTTTAACTTTAAAAGTCCTCCATGAAGAATACTTTTCATTGTGCAAAAACTAGCCTGTTATCTGATCATGTTAGGACAAATATAGACAGATAGATGATGCTGATAAAAAAAAGTTAAAAATCTAACAATAGGAGAGAAAACAGTGAGAAGAATGACTAATGGGAGACAGAACACATTTAAATAAAATGGAAGAACTCAACAGTTTATGTGGAAAGCATCTTAAAATAGTCTGTTGTTGAGGGGCTATGCTTTGGAGACAGGTAAAATAAATGGTGGGGATTTTTATCATGTAACAGGATATCTTTCTATACTCACATCATTCATTTCAAATGGCATCTTTCATAAGAGAGGAAATGAGGGGGCATATGGCCTCATGACTTCGTAACTGTGTCCCCAAAGATGCACGTTCTATTTTAGAAGGGGATTGACTTCACTATCACTTGAGCTACAGTTACTATGTTAAAGAACATGTTACTTTCTCTTAATCAGTTTATTTATAGGTTTCTATTTCACAGATTATAATTCAGATGTTTACAGTGGTAATTCTAAAAAGCTGTATGACAAAACATGCCACTCAACAAATAATGCACTGGTGTTATTTGCTATTGTTCTAAGTGTGTCTAGATGTTCTAGATGTATCAAAAGAAAAACAAACCTATAAATCATGGGCCTGGCCTCAAAGGGCTGAACCCTGGTAAAGAAAGCAATGCATTTGGGCCAAAGCTTTGCCCAGAACTGTAGATGGCATTGGATTGGCACTCACATCCAGGACAGGAAAGAGAACTCATCAACTGAAATGGCCATGAAGGGCTTTACCAGAAAGACAATGTTCTAGTTTAAGAATGCAAACAGAGAACAAGGGGTAGAGATCACAATATTGGCAGTGCTTCCATCTGGATGACATCATGGTGGGGGGGGGTTTAGATTCTTTCCATGTTTCTGAAAGTTCCATTTTCTCTAAACTGATGTGTCATTTTTGTAAAATGAAGAGAACACTACATTCCATGAAATAAAGAATAAGAAAAGGGAAACATATAGAGGTGACTGGAACAGCATGCATTAATTGATACAGTTTTGAAGCAGAGAAGGCAATGTCCTATATCTGGATAACTGGGGCAACATTGGAGAGAACAGATGATACAAGAAGAAAGGTGAGGGATAAGGTCAGTTAAGAGACATTAGTCAACAGAAAGAAAGACAAAGGAGAGAGAGGCTGGGGCATGAGATCAAGCCCAGATATGATCTTTGAATTCACGGGATAGAGTGACTATTCAATGGCACAAAGGTGGAGACATTCGGAAGACCGCCCAAAACATAACTTGAAAACACTTCCATTGATGAGTAAAATTAGTTCAGATCCTATCAATGTCTCTATACATTTTCCCCATTTGACAATCAGACTGATTATTACTAATTTAACAGTAATCGTAGAAACCTCGTAAGCTAGGATATAGGTACAACTTTGCCCCCTCTTAAAAAACAGAAAGAAAAAAGATGACTAGTGCACTGTCTTGAACTACAAATTCTTTGTCCCTGGAAAATAAGAAGCTTGCTCTTATTTTCTTTGCACTACTGGTTGGCTTATAACAGAACAGGAGGGGGAATGATGTCATCCACATGATCCCATTGCCTTCTGCCTAAATGGAGGAGCTCCTGGAAATGCTGACTACTCCATGACATCATGTACCTGCCCCAACCTGTTCCAGGAGATACTGAGTGTCAGCAGACAGGGCATGGAGGGAACTGGGCCTGTGATATATAAGACAGGCTGCCTTAAAATGATGATCACTTCAAACATCTAATCTCAGGCCCCTGTTGTTTTCATCATATCATTCCTAAAGCAAAAGAAGTGAATTT
>PVHY01004289.1:35301-96018 GCA_004024945.1 Uropsilus gracilis
ATGTACCTAGAAGAAATCATTCTAGCAGAAACGAGTCAGATGGAAAGGGACAGAAACCAAATGGTTTCACTAATATATGGTCAACCAAATGAAACTGCACAAGAGGAGAATGGGGACCAGCTGGAGCGGGTGGGAGGGGGAGGTGGTGGGTGACCCCCAGGGATTGAAATGATGTGAAATATAGATAAATAAATTAAAAAAAATAAAAAAGAAATTAAAAAAAATAAAAAAAAAGAAGTGAATTTCCTTGAATGGAATGCTTCTACTTGCTGAATTAAACATTCCAGGAAAAGTAATGGAGTAGGTTCCCAACAATCCTGCAAAGAGATATAAAAGGCATGATTTCATATGTTTACATGCATGTGTTGGTTATATATAATCAGAAAATGTACCTACTTTATGTATGTATGGCTTAGCTTGATCTGCTCAGTTATCTCAATACTATTGAATTTTTCAGTCTTCTCAATAATGAACAATAATATTCAAAGGTGTTGATACTGTCTGATTTGAAATCAAAAGTAATTATTATATCATCTAATTCTTCTCAAGCAAAATTTTATGACTACTGAAATAATCTCATGAAAATATCTTGTTGTATTTTGCAAAATTTCATTTAGTAGTTATGTGCACAGTTTATCTGACTTTATCCATGATGTGCAAATGACCATCTCCTTGCATACCTCAAGATATTGTAGTTATTTCCCATCCACAATGATAAATCGTAAATAATATATAATACAACTTTGGCGAGGAAGGCTTGGATTGTGACTCATTCCAATGATTCTGGATATTCTACTCATTCATATTCATAGGCAGAATACTACTAATTATATTAATAATAATTATATCAAAATAGTAAATGGTTGGATGCCAACAATGCATTCTGAATTTTAGAAAATGTACAACTGCAATCAGATCAGCTTCTACAAATCTATCTATAAATTTCAGAGCACTCAGTAAATCAGAGGTTTACATCTGACTTGATCTCAGGGACTAAATACAGGCCTAATACACCTACTTCACTTTTCTCTATTCAATTGAAATCTTCATGCTCAATATAATATGTTCCAATGACATCCAACTGGTGCAGCTCACGTAGTAGCCCTTTTTCACATAATCCATGATAATCACCCTCCCAGCACCACCAGCCCCAGGGGACTGAGCATGATCACCCTCCTTGTGGTGATGAGACCAAGCACAATCACCCTCCCTTTGGTCATCTATCCCATTGGACTGGGCGCATCATTTATTTCAGTCCATCAGTTATACAACAAGATCTTTCTGCTGAATGGATTTGTGTTTACATCCAACACACTTTGTTTATATTAAAGTAAGAATGACAAAAGTAACGCTGAGGCAGACATAGGATCATGCACCTATAGCATGATGACCTTCAAAGCACTTCTGAGAATGCTCACCATCTTTCTCATTTTCCTTGGCTCCAGGTTGAACAACCATCATTTATTGTTGCCATAACTTGGCTCTGGCAGGCTTTACCATTTGCGGCTCCTTTTGAATGTTGAAATGCCCTAACTTTATGAAGGGCATTAATGCAGTTCACGTATTGGGGCAACACAAAAGTGCAAAGATCTGGCCTTTGGAGTCAAAGAGCTATGTTTGCTCTAGGCCAAAATCTCTGCATCCAATTCCTCACTGGTAACATGCAAATCAAACGATTAATAAAATAATAATGCCAGCATCTGCTAGCTTGGGGCTATGGAACAAGTGTTTAAGACAAAACCAGCATAAAACACTCAGCAGAAACCCCAGCCATCTAAAAGTGTACAGATAGAGAACTTAGACACAGTCCCTTTCTCCAAAAAGCTTTCCCATTAGAACAGCATAAAACAAACAAATAAATAAATACAATGATGACAAAGAAAGATCATGTATTGGAGGAAAGACATGGTAGCACTTTTCAATGCATGTATTGTGATAAATTAGATTTACTTGCACATTTTCTGTAGGTACAATGCCTTATACTGACAAAAATGCTTTATGACAATTTAAGTTACACAATCTAATTTTATCTTCTCATTCTTTCAGCGCATCTGGCAATTCAAGAAAATGGCAAGAAAAAGACTGAGAAAAACTACAGAGAAAGTTATTCTCTGAGAAGGACTATAGAGGTAGAACATTGGGTTGCAAGAAACCTCCATGGTAGAAACACCCTGGTAGAGGTTGGTATTATTTAATCTCTTCCTCCATAAGATTGTGCAATCTTTGATATTTTATATTTGAAAGATTCCACTGTCCATTCTCTCTTCCCAATGTGCTGGAAAACTTTGAAGCAAACTCCTGCCAGAATGATCTCTTAATAGATTCCATGTAACATGTCTTTGCCTCCTGAAAGAAATTCTATGATCTGCATATTCCAAATCAATGACATTTCATTTGAATTCATGTAGAAGGCTACACAGTTATGTACTATTTAACCGTGATAGGTGATAACAGCTTCTGAAATGCTCATGCATCAGTAAAAAGAAAATAAATCCCTACAATTAATCCTTGAAGTAGCAAGTAAACTGCGTATTATTTTTAAAAAGGGACAGTAAAACTAACTGAAAAGCCCTGATGCAAGAACTAGAAGCAGAATCTCCGGGGGACACACACTTTGCTGCCTTACATACCTCCTCTCATTCCGCATGGGGATGGGTAACTGCTTTGTAATATTTGATGCTCTCCATCATCACCCACATGCCCTTCCCCAAACTCCAGCTGCAGGCTTCACATGTCCAACCTTGGGGTGTCGTTACTCTTCTCCCATTCTTTGACCTATGTTCAGCAGGTACTAACGTCCAGAGGTTTAAGATCTTTGGCTTTTAGTTATAAGCCTTTTCTAGTCAAGGAAAATCTCAGACACCTTCATGAAAACCACCCACATTGTCTCAGGCTCAGACACAATGCTGAACATATGACAGCCTTTCAAAGCCATCATTTCCTCTCTACTCAACTCAGTTTTGATACCCATAGCTCCATCCTCCCTCACACCAACCATTATCTTCACCACATAGTTTTTGATTTGGCGTTTTAAAGATTTATGCCTCTGAGACAACATAGATGGGCCTAGAAGAAATCTTATTAGCAGAAATAAGTCAGAAAGAAAGAAAGAAAAAAGAAACCAGATGGTTTACTATTATATGGGATATAAGGAAAATAAACAAAAGGCCAAGAAGAAAATTCGAAACAAGCTAACAACAGAACTAAAGCACACAGCTATGGGGGGGGGGGGAACCTCAGGGAATATGAAGATGTGAAATATATATATATATGACTAAAATTATTTATAAAAAATAAAGATTTGCACCTCCATCCTCGCTCATGTCTTTGCAGTGGGGAATCACAACTCCACGAGCTACCACTTTAACTGTTTAGCCTTCGCTCTGCCTGGAGTTAAGATGGTGACTTAAGTTTTTAAAATGCATATTACTCTGTGGTAGTCACAGTATTTGCTATGGACACAAGATTTTCTCATGTATCTGGATGTATTCCCTATCATCTCTTTTTTTTTTACTGTATCCATTGTTTTATTTATTGGCATTTTATTGCACTTACTAATAACATATAAAGTTAACCACTCCTAATTATTTCTCCTTAACAGAGTCCCTCTGCTTATTCATGCCTACTTACTTTCCCATAGAATTTCTAAAATAAGCACCTCTAATTCAAAAACAATATTGATCATTTTTTTCAAACAAGGATTAAGCTAACTATGGGTTCATATAGGAAGAAATTGCATCTTTATAATGGAGCCTTCTCATAAATAAACATATTATCAAATCACAAATGGAGAGGTCAACAAATTTTGTTCAACTGAGTTAATCAGAGGCATTAGAATTTAATGACCATTGTGTTTTCAAATGTTTCTTAATGCTAATGAATAACTATTGTCACTGTTTGCACAAACTGATACAGATTCTTTCAACATTTTTCATATATATCTATATCTATTTATCTATCTATAGATATAGATAGATAGACAGACATATGCTGGATGATGAACAATCTTTCAGAGAAGACTTGTACCCAGTTCCTGAACTGAACTTGACATGTAAAGTGAATTCACATCATACTCAAACTAGGTTCAAGCCATGCATTTATCTTAATGTGATCTACTTCTAAGTTCGAGTATTTGGGAAATAGGGAGAAGAAATATAAAAATGGAGACACTTGGAAAATTATTAACATGTAAAAGATGTATTTTTTGTAATTTTTAGCTTATTCAAAAGTTTATTGGAATGAACGGGCATTACAGTATCCTGCGAAGAGTTTTAGTATTCAGCATATTTTCTGTGTGTGAAACCCCAGAATCCTATTCAGCTACTCCAGGTAGCAAAGCTTTGATAACAGTTTGTAGGAATTTGGCTCAGAGCACTAAAGAGCAAATGCTATTGACCAGAAATCACATGCAGGGAACCTAGATTCTG
The DNA here is from genome assembly GCA_004024945.1 of Uropsilus gracilis. NCBI lineage: Eukaryota > Metazoa > Chordata > Mammalia > Eulipotyphla > Talpidae > Uropsilus > Uropsilus gracilis. The sequence continues at coordinate 39,729 of PVHY01004289.1, forward strand.
GAAATGCAGAAATGAATAAGGAAATAAATACCACATTTTCTCTTTGGACTTACAGTATGTGTATAAAACACATACATATATAATGTATACATATGCACAATCACACATACGATACACACTAAGCAATGATATATTACAATGTTAAGCTATCATATAAAACATGATATTATATATTAATATTATAATATTATATTATTATTAATGCATATTATTAATTCATGATATTATAATGCATTGTATCAATGTCACATTGAAAGTACGAAGCAGATACCTACTACATACATGTCCATATTGAGTCATTCATATTCACATAAAACTTAATAGTTATATGTATATACAAACTAAAATATGAACCATATTATAAAATGATATTTTAAGATAGCGATTTAAGCTTTGATAATTCTGATGGCATTGCAAAAAAAAATGAAGAGAAACATGGAAACAAAAACAAGGCTCTATGTAATAACTTATATAAATGTTTTCTAATTTTGGTACTAATGAGAACAACTAAGATTATTAAAAAAATAAGTTTGAGTGTAATATAATGTAAACATGCCAACCACATATATGCAGTATATGAGATCCGATCAAAAGAAAACTTTCACATCGCTGTTACTGACCCTAGTCCGTCAGGTTCTCCTGAATGCCCTAGAATTTGCAAGCATTTCCTTGCACCTTAAAACTGACTACATGGAGTACTATTAAGAAACCTTGAGAGTCATTTTATTACCTCTTAATGGGAGCTGTGTGGGAGAAATGAATTTGCCTAGGTTACAGACTTACAAAGAAAAAACTACTTTAAAGATAATGTTAGACCCCTGGTGTGAACTGAAGGTCATTTTCTTCTCCAGGGAAACATAGTTCTGAACACATAATGGAAATTAATGGGAATATATAAATCCATAGACATCATTTTCCTATAGTTTCTCAGAACACCATCAATAACAAAAAAATGCAACAGCAGTAAATAATTAATACATTCACTATATTATTTCATGTCTTTTCTATTTTAGCCATTATTGCAAGAGTCAGAGATTCAACAATAAATAAAACTAGGTATATATCTCAATCCAAATGTCATTAACCAATAACTAGATAATAAGCCAGGTGTTGAATTCTACATAAAATAATAAGGCAATATAATAAGAACAACCTTGGGGATAGTAGAAAAGGGGATCCATATACATATATATATACATATCATATATATGAGCATATATATATACATATATGAACATATATATACATTCATATATATATATATATATATATATGAGCAAAGTAATGATTGGATTTGAGAAGCTATTTGAACAGAGGTTAGATGGGAAGATGGCAGAGGTCAATGGGAAGATGGCAGGTGATAGATTTAGTCAGAAGACCAAGAATGAGGTAAAACATGGTTTCTAAGAAGAAACATAGCACTATAGACCATGAGATCAAAGACCAAAGGATTCAGCCCTCTCGGGTCACTGGGGGCCATTCTAAGGTTTTGACCTAGAATGAGACACTGTTTAGAGGGTTTTGAGCAGAGCACCTCAATATTGAAAGATTGTTCTAGTTAATGCATCAGGTATCCATTACCGAAGGGGGTCTGGGTTGGAAGAAGAGAGGACAGTTAGTGAGGTATTGCAGTCACTTAGATGAGACAGGATTGCCTGGCCCATGGTGGTCATGTTCATGTAGTTCCAGACAGTTATCTTCTGCATGTGCTTTGAAGTGAGAGACCACACACAGGATTTTCTCCTGGGTTGTACATGACATGCTGGAGAAAGGAAGGAGTGAAGGATGCCTCGAGTATTTTGACCAAAGCAAGAAGGTTGGAGCTGTCCATCGCTAACGTGGAACACTTCTAAGAAAGATACTTCATGGACTGAAGACACAGTTCCAACTTGAGTACATTCCACCTGAGAAGTCTAATCACTGAATTTGAGAAGGTGCCACCTGCACATGAAAGTGTGACATTCAAGGAAGAGTTCCAAGAAAGTTCTCTGAGTATAGATGGTACTGAGAGAAATCACCTATAGAGAGACTTGACTAGAGAAGCCTAGGGTAGAATTCTGGGTCACTCTCTGCAAGGAGATGGTGAAAAAGTGGGTAAAGATGAGCTTTAAGAAATCAAGTGAAAACATTCCAGGAAAGTTTGACAACTTTTTAAATGTTCCTAGCAGAAGCAGACATGAGGCATTGAGAGGACCACTGGCTTTAGCATCCTGAAAACCACTGGTGATCTTGACAAGACCTATTTTAATAGATGTGTGAGGACAACAAACAAACTGGAGGTGTCCAAAAGAGAACTGGAGTGGAGAAAATACAGACCGGCGATATAACTTTCCAGGAGGTTTGCCCTAAAGACGTTCAAAGAAATAGGCAGACATTCAAGTGACCTGTGAGATCAAGGAGACTTTTATAATTATTTGTTATGCTATCTGAAACGAAAAAAGAGCTGCATGTTAGCAGATGATGTGAGTGATGGAGTAAAAAAGCAGAACTGGACAATTAGGAAGAGGAGCAACTGCTGTTGTACTGATTTCTTGAGTAGTGGATGAGATGGGTGTCCATAGCTGGGAGCCCTCAATAGTGGTGTGATGATAAAAGAATAGGGCAGTCAGAAATAGAATGTCATGCGAGTTGGGGTTTTGCCATATGAATTTGACAAGGGAAAGTAGGGCACGTGTGATTGAAAGGAGAGCAAACTGTTAAGACTCCAGTATCCTTCAGATGAGAAACAGGAGTACCAGTAGAAAAATGAAAAGAATACAAGCAGTAGTTAGTTTTGCTGATAGTTAAGATTTTATCCATTTGGGGAGTGTACATGTGATAGCTTAATTACCACTATAAGGCAATTCATTTAGTCTACTATGCTGAATAACTAATAACAATGTGGATGTGTTATGATAGTATTTCTTCTCCACAACATTGATCTAGAACTAAATATAGTTTCCACATTTATTTAGAACTCAATTAAATAGCAGTATTCCTAGAAATACCCATAGTTTCAGAGTGAAAAATAGGTCTGTTGTTTTTTTTTTAATTTATAAAGATATATTGTACAGTTCCTCATGACTCAGTAGGCTAAATGGAATGAAAGTGAATCTAACACAAAGGACTAAAGAATAGAACATGTGCATGATGTAAAAACACCACAAAAGGGCAAAAATGGAATTGCACAATATCGTTGATGAAATAGTGAAGGTCTGTTACTGGGGTTGGTGGTTCAGCTCATTGCATTTGTTTGTCAAAACTACCATCATATGTACGATCATTTATTGTGTGACTCTTTACAATACCATTTTAAAATTCTCTTTCCAAAGGAATGTATATCATATCCCATGGTTCATTTTGAGAGTCTACTGGAAGGTAGGGTGAGTTCATATTTTCTTGATGGCCACATACCACCCTTGATAGGCTGTGCGGTGACAGCCCCTGACTTTGGGGACATCTTCCTCTAGGTAAGCACAACACCCAAAGTTTCTTTGCATCATTTCATTTCAACCTCACCATATCAGTTGTTGAGCTATGACACCATTTCAATCAGCACTTCACCAATAGAAAAATAGAGAACTAAAGAGGTAAGACTTCATGGCCAAGCCAAGCAAAGGACAGAGGTTATAATCCAATTTCTGGGGACAAGATGCTGAATCCAGTTTCTAAGCCCCTATGCTGTAGGGATTAGAGTGTAGAGATCATATTAGCCTCCTCTCCCATTTCTCTCTCTCTCTCTCTCTCTGATGAAATGTGGCTAAAATTGTTGGGAAGAGCTCTTTGGGGCTTTGGGGGCTATAACTGTAGCCACATTTATAAGTTATAAAAAGTGATGGTGTTTATAGCTTAGCCTCATCATCTCACAGTCCATGCATTCTTCTTAATCATGAGGCTTCTGATTGCTGATTATTTGCTTTCCTGCCTGTTTCTGTTTCCTCTCATTATTACACTCACTCCGTAGAAAGGCTTTGTGTTTCTGAGTGTTCTTGTAGCCTTTCACTCCCCTCACTTTGTCAGAAAGCAGCTGGTTTATTCTCCTCATCCATCCCCTCAATATACCCTGCAGGAGTATCTAGTCACAGCTCTACACAACATAGCTACACTCTACTTACAGTGACCTAAAACCCACAAGGGTACAGACTGAATATTTGAATATACAGAATTCATGTAATTATTTTTGAAAATGTTTGCTCTAGGGCAGGATGCAGTTAGTATATAACCTCCAGGAATTGAAGACATTGGCCCACAACATGATTTTGTCTACAACATCCATGAATTATAAATAATGTCAGCTCTCGGTCCTATAATGCCATTAAGATAGTTTTTAAAAGTCTAGCAGTGATATAAAACTTGTTTTATATAAAGGCCATAGCAATGATGCCTAGACAAGCTAAAAAAGCATGAATCAATAAACAGCCAATATATCAATAGCCAACGAAACAGCAAAGGTCAGAGTAACTATTGAATCAGCTATAAATGTGTCCAGAAACAAAGTTTGTTCTATCGTATGAAATGAAGAACCTACTCTATCATGGACTAGTCTAAAAAAATTAAATATCCATACACTAGTTTCAGTAAGCAACTTTTTTGTATGTCTTTGTGGAACTGGTTTTCCCAAAAGGTTCATATTTTCTCAACAAACCCAGAAAGTGTCCTTTCCAATAAGAGTGCTTGGAATGGAAAGCTAAAAGCCCATTGAGATCCTGGGGGCTTAGGAAGGCTATGTAATGACTTAAAGAATAAAATGAGTTTGGAGAAAAAAATAAAGTATGGAGAGAAAAAAAGAAAAACTGTTCAAAATTATTAGAAAAAAATTGAATTTGAGTATGCTTTTGCATTGACATAGGCGTTATGTACGCATACCTGTCAAGTGTTCATCAAAAATCCAAAAACTAGTTAGCACATTTAATAGGGATGATGTAACTGAAACCACTAGCAAGTTGTACCATCCTACTACCTGGTATGTAAATAAAATTTTAAGACAAAAAAAAAAAAAGAATCCAGATTATTTACAGATAGGAACAGTGAAGGCTCCCGAGGCTGAGAGAAGCTTTCTCTGATTGAAGAAACAAGCGCTGATGATCTTAAAAAGCTAGCTGGGGGATATTATTCCTGTTGTGGTTTATCAGTGACTATGTCCTTGCGATGTGGGGACCTGATCTTGCTGGTCTTAGAGTGAAAGATGAAGTCTCCCCTTTTCTCTCCTGGATACCCCAGGTCTCTAAACACAGGCTATAATCCTCTTATTGGTTCCATTTCACTTTAGCATTTTCAGCCACGTCAATTCTCCATTCGCATGATATTAAGCTTTGGTTTTGCCCCTGCTGAACTCTCTGATGGAATGTTAATCATCTGTTCAGTCTCAGGATAATCCTGACAGGGTGGGGAAACTGTCCCATGTGTTCAGAGTTTGCAGAGGTTAATAACCTGACTAGAGGCAATTTTGAGACTTGGTGAAGTGGCTTCTCCCTATCACTTGTAGAAGAGCTTCTGCTATGAGCAACTGTGTAAGACACTTTAAGAGATGACAATTCTGATTGGCAAATGAGTGACCTTTGTTAGTCTGAAAATGAACTCTCCCAAATCTTCCTGAGAGTTTAATATTTCTCTTAAAATAATACTAACATTATTTATTTTCTGAATGTGTCCTCATACATCTTGATAACTAATTATAGGTTGGGATGATTGTCTTAAGAGACATTGATGATGCTTAGAATGTTTATTTTTTATTTTTATTTTTAAAAGTTACTCTTTATTTAAATGATCTTAAAATAAGACGGTACCTAGAAGAGATTAAAAATATATATATATAAATTTCACATCATTGTAATCCCAGGAATTTTACCTCCCCCCCATCTCCACCATTCCGCCCTTTCCCCCCTGCCTGAAGTTGTGTGCTTCACTTTGGTACTTAGCTTGTTTTGACTTTTCTTCATGGCTTTTGTTTATTTTTCCCTATATCCCATATATTAGTGAAACTATTTGGTCTCTGTCTTTTTCTTTTTGACTTGTTTCTGCTAATATGATTTCTTCTAAGTATATCCATGTTATCATAAAATCATCAAATTTGTCATTTTTAATTGATGAGTAATATTCCATAGTGTACATATATGACAAAGCAGAGATGTGAAGGGATGATCGCAACAAGACTGACTATTGTATAGCATGTTTCTCGATACAATTCAGCTAGAATCAGTTAATTTTTAAAATTGACTTTTAAGTCAATATTCTTATGACATACTTGAGGGGGGTTATGTCATTTAAGTATGTTGATATGGGAATATGTCATTTAAACCCATTCTTTTAGGGGTGCTGGGGGGTCACAACTATATGGTTGAGAGCTCACAGCTAACTTTTCACGAAATAGTTTTAGACGTTTGACTTTTCTCTGTCCTTGAGTATGTGTTCCTCTGTTGGATGTCCATGGCAGTTCACTGCATATCTTCTAGGCTCCAGAATGAGTCCCAATGGCCACTAGTACCTTCCATGTTGGGAAAATTTTGCACTCTAAGTTGACACAAATCTAGACTTAAACATTTTGGGGTCAGAAAGCAGGTGTTCACATTCCCTGCTATAATATGAACCACAGTATCTATATAACACTTCACTTCAGTTTTTAGAATGAGTCAATCCTATGAGAGGACACAATATTGCTTTAAAGTAGTTATGAAACACCATTGAGTACTTGGAAGGTTGGTATAAAATATCCTCAACAATGAATACTCTAAAAGGAATTCATGTTTCATTGCAGCAGTTCACAAAAGAGCCTCTAAAATGCTGGTGATTTTAAGTTGTTGAGACAAAGGAAACATTTAATGCATATACTAGAGGTTATAGGTATACAACACTAATAACTGCTTGCATGTGCTTGTGTCAAAGATTAGTCAGAAAATGAGGTACATAGATGACTAACAGCAACACACGACAAAGAGCTCCATGAAAGTCCACCAGAGTGAGTGATTAATTATCCACACCGGGCTGCAAAGGCCTGGAAAGGTTTCCTATGGGAAAGAACACTTAAGATAGGCTGTTGGAATAAATAAAAGTTCAAACGGAGAAGAAAATTATGAGCAAGGCAAGTAACATGAGAGAGAGACAGAGATGGCAGAGTACAAAGGGACTGATGGGCCGTGATTTTCTTTTCATTCAAGCTAAAACCCATATACCAACCATCGATCTTTGGTCTGTGAGGAAATCTGGGAGCTGATCCTAGGGGTGAAGGCAAGTGGGGGAGGGGCGGCGGCCAGGATGGGCGAATGAGTCTTGACCTGTGCACTGAAGGCAGATGTTTTATAGTATCTTCCTATTTGTTGTCAATGACTGTACAGTCTTTGACAGCCCCTTCTGGTTCTCCCACCAGCACAGCACCCCTGAACCATCACCGCAGTCCCTTGTCTTTGGCCCTCCCCTGCTGTACACCTCAGATCTGTGTGTATGGGATTTTATTTGGAATAAGACTTATAGTCCCCACATTTCCACCTGTCTCTGCCAGGTAGAGGGGCCAATTGTTCTCCTGGAGACTCCATCCTCCCTTGCAGCCCCTTTCTCATTGGGGGTTGGGGAGGGCAATGGTACTGCAGGGTGGATGGGCCAACATGGGCAGGGGCGTGGCGAATTACCCCCTCTGGTTTACTCTAACTCCAGTCAGTCCTCACCAGGAACAACCAAATCACCAATTCAAAGGCAGATACTCATGAAATGAGGTGAGGAGTAATAATTAAAACCAGGGATAAACGAACATTCTGGCTCCATAGGACACATATGCGATCAACTATGGTGAAAAACTGTCTAAGAAACACACTCACAAGCTTTCCATGGATGGGAAGGGAATTTCTGGTTTAGAGACACTTTCAGTGTGAGATGGACACCCTCCCATTTCACGTAGGGAAGAAGGCCAAAGAGATGAAGCAGTGACCCCACAACCATTCGGACCAACCATCTGCCAGTGCCTGTTCCAGTTAAGAACCTTCTTATATAGGCGCTGGCTGGGAGAAATGCTCCCAGTGCAGAGACTGATGACAAAGCAAAGAAGAAGCAACATATGACAGAAGTTGGGTCAGAGAAGAAAGTCAGTAGGAAGGAGGAGGCTCTGAAAGGATCCAAACATGCATAGACTGGCTGCCCACAACAAAGATACACCTGAAAAACTACACAGGCTGCTATGTCCCAGGAAAACACACCTTTACCTGGGGAAAAAGGCACGGCCCCAGGAAAGAAAAAGAAGAATCCAATGGGCTAAAAATTGACCAACAACTGACAGTGAGAGAGGAGATGGAGAGACCAGAGGGCGGAGTCCGGAGGAAGGGGAAGAGGAGGGGGAGGGGCACCCACAAGTTGAAAAAAAAAAAAAAGAAATGTAATGTAAACAAATCTTAAATAATAATTAAAAATAAGAAAAAATAAGATTTTTTTTAAAAGGTGTTGAACATTGTTTGAAAAGCACAGCATCCAGGTGAGACTCCAGCGCTAGAGGGAAGTTTCTTCTTCCAGAGGCAGGACTTTAAGTCACACATTTTCTTTCTGATTGAACCCTCCTGAACCTTCACCTCCCAACAAGAAAAGCCCAGAAGCCTCATTTCTGGTCAACACTGACCAGAGAGGCCACCTCCCTTCTTGCCATCTGGTTGCATGGACTCGCCCAACGGAAGCCTCTCCAAAGGGATACATCTTTCCATAAATGTGTTACAGATCAATGTCCTCAGCATCATGGCTTCTGAGAGAGCTTGTCAGCATCACCCCTAAAAACTCTGCTATTTGAAAGTGCAGGAAATCTCATTGAAAACCATCCCAGTTTATCAGTCATGTCACCATAGAACTGTGGATGAATGGATGAATGTACAGAGAAGGTCCAAATGTTCTGGGAGAAGGATGGCGAGAGCACCGCCAACCAGGTGCCAGCATGTCTGGTGTGACCAGCACTAATCAACAAGATGGAGCTAGCCAAGCTTGGAGGTAGAGGGAGGGAGTGGGAGGCGCTGGTGGCAAGGATGTCTTTGACACCCGCTGCAATCTGCAGGCTTTCCACACATGCTAACCAAAGAGACTGATTTCTCAGCTTGCACTTGAACTCTTCCTCGAGCTCCTGCCTTTGTCAACCCTCTGCGACAGAAAGTAGGATTTTGTGTTTTCATATTGTCCACCTACCAGGAACATTCTTTGGAAGGCCTGGATTTGGGGGAATTGGAGCCAATCCTGGCTCATCCATATGGTGCTGAGACCGGGCATGCATGCCTGCAGACATGGCGGCTTCTCTGCAGCCTTGGCAACAGGCAGGCAAGTAGATGAACAAGCTGTCCAGGGAGATTGTGTGGCACCTGGACCCAAACAGAAGCCCCCACCCTAACCAAACATCTGTGGGAGCTCTTCACCCCCAGCCTGGTGCAGGTCTGCTGGAAGCTGCCTGTGTGGCTATTTTCTGGGGACAGTTCTGTGATGGAGGTACCTCCTGGGCATCCATCTCATCCCAGCTGCCACAGGGATCCCCAGCCCAGAATGAACTTTCTCTGCAGGAAGTTGGGAGGCTTCCAAGCCACAGCTATTTCCAGTTCCGCTGAAAAGCCCTGGCAACAGCTTCCTTCTCCCAGCCAGATTTTACTACAGCGGGGTTTGAGTTGGCACAATGGACTGACATGGGCTCAGAAGTGGCGGCTCCCTTCTCTTGTGCATGGCAACTGCGTTAGAGGAGATGGGGAATTTCTCTCATGGCTTACCTTTGGCAACTGAGGGTGGAGATTAACGTAAAGCATGCTGAAGGGCAAGAATGGAAGGAGGGGAGAGTCGTTTGCAAATTTAGTTTGGGGCAGGTTGAGTCTTGGGTGGGTTGGGAACTCTTTGATCATAAAGTTAAGCCAAGAAAATACAGAACCAAAAGAAATGACCAGGCTGGAATTACAGGTTTGGAGCATTTTACTTACTGGAGAGGTAAGAGTAGTTGACAACACCCACGAAGATCTAGTTGGATATGAGGAAAACAAGTGTCAGTTGACCTTCAGGAAATAAAGGTCAACTGTGAAGAGGAAGTTCATGAAAAAATAAGGAGTCAAGTGATACTGTTGAAGAAAGACAAAGCAAGGTTTATTCTTGTATATTGAGCAGAATGTTGGCACTAAACTCTTGTCCACTCTAGGCATCAACACACATATATAGCAGCCAACAGTTCAATCAGATTTTACCGTATCACTTTTTGCAGTCAGATATTCTTGACTCTTCTCTCAATTATTTTATCTTGAATGTTAATGCCATTGTTCAAATGATGAACTTCAAAGCTAATTTGGAATTTTTACCAATCAGCCCCAGTAGTGTTGGAGAAATCATGGTTTTACTCCCATGGTCACTGCCTCAAAGGACAGAAGTATCCTCATGGAGAGAGAAAGAGGGTAGAGATTTGTTGCACTCATTAAATATACAGATACTCCTCAGGTTACAGGCTCTCTAACAGGAGCTGTGTTATAATGGAGGCACATAGGTATGGTCACCGCCATTAGGGAAACTATAGATGATGTGAGAGGATAAACATTGTCAAACAATATTACAAATGCTGCAAATGGTGAATTATGAATAATATATGGCATACCAGAAGAATGCATCACAGGCATCCTTGAAAAATAAACATGCGAATTTAGTTCTAAATGAAAAACAGAAGGGAGTTCACAAAACTGGGTAAGTAGCAAGGATTTCTTGTAGAAATAGCAACCTGTATCAGAACTCAGTATTGATTTCAAGAAAAAGAAAGAAAAATAAATAAAAAAATATATAGCTGGAACACAGAGTGAGATGAAGACATACACTTAAGAGAGGTATCCTATTTTAATTCAACCATAAAAGATCACTGATAATTTATGATATATAAAACCAAAGACCTATGTAGATGCCAAGTCATATAATCATTGTTCTTCTATTTTCTGGCTCTCAGCTAGAAGACATTCCTCACTCTCATCTCACACAGATATGGCCCTGTGATAGAGTGTGGCCAGTATAGTATGAGTGAAAATAGCATATGCACTTCTAGAACTGGCTCAAAAAACCCTCCCTCATGAGCTGTTCCACTTTCAACTACATTCTTCAAACAATGATACTCATATGACCTAAAAAAAAATACCCTTATGGAGCTTTTCAATAGCCTTGTGGAAAGAGAATGGGGAGGGATTGTGAGTATGAGAACCAAGGTTGGAAATAGTCGAGGAATGTTTCTGTGGTGATCTTTGGGGGGGGGGGGGGGGGGGGGGGGGGGGGGGGGGGCTGAAGAAGAAGGGATAACTTGAATAAGGCCACTGTGACACTGGATGTATAGCCTCAACTGGATTAGGGACCCAGGTAAGTTGATGGACATTATATCTGGGTCTGTCCCTAGAGTGTTTCTGGAAGGGTCTTTGGACTCTGTGCACTGAGTATAGAAGAGCCGATCTCCAATAGAGGTCATAAGCATGCAAAGATTTGAGAGTCTGCATTTAACAAAGAGATCTTGGAAGGATGAATTTGCTCTTGGAAAGAGCTGAAATGTTCATGTTCTCTGCTCTCAGTCACTGGCACTGGTGGCCCTGGTCCTGCAGTTTCTGGACTTAGATGCAGTCTCCACCACAGGATCCCTTGTTTCTCAGGCCACTGGGTTTAGATTGAATCTATACAGCTGGTTCTCTGGTGACTTAAGCTCACAGATGCTAGATCAGAGGACTTTTCAGCCTCACTAATCATAGGAGCCAATATCTTGCAATAAATCATTATCTATCTCTGTCTCTACATTCTATTGCTTATGCTTTTCTGGAGGACACAGATACAGTCCACTCTGAGTATAATAGTAAGACAATATTTTACCATTGAACTGGGAATGGTTCAATATTGTGATATTGCCAGTCATTAAATCCCTAAATCCAGAAACTCAAATAAATTTCATATTATTGAATAATTGTGATCACACACCATTTTCTATAAAAAAGAACTCAACTGTGGCTTTCAAATTACACATGCGTATAAAAGGCATAAACATATAAACACTGCATGCATAAAAAATACATATACTTATATGCACATACATATATAATTATATATAAGGAAGGACACCTTGGTAGCTTTCTTTCATAGACACTGTCCATCAAATACAATTAAAGGTGGATTTCAATTAATATACCTTGAAATGACATAAAATGTCATTTTTAAATGTTTCATCTATTTCTACTCAAAGAAATTTACTCCTTGGTATTTTATAAACCAAGAGGTGAAATTAAGGAACATTTTCAAAGTTATAAATAGTTGAATGACTGCTTCCTGCTGATCGTCTCCTGCTCTAAATTAGTAAGGGGAAGGGCTACATCTCCCACAATATCTTTACACTTTCAAAACAATTTCAGAAATATTTGGACTCCAACCTCGATCAAGCTGAAATAAATTATACAATATATCAGTCTATCTACTACTGGAAATTCCAGGAGATAAGAAAGGAAGTCTGTGTCTGCTACCAAGAAACTTGGCAAAAGGTGAGACTTGATCTACAGCTATTATTTTGTAATGCTATTACTATTTCACACATATATGCTCATATAGGTTGGTCTTTATGTTTAAGTCCTAGCACTAAACTCTGATCTCCGCCATGGGTGATGGGGATGTTGAGATACTGGGAGCACATCTGTCTCTGGGGAGCACACCGATCATCTCCCTAGGTGGCCCATGCATCAGCATTTCACCACACCCAAGAAATGACATGAGGTTAATAAAAGAAGCTAGATGGTAGACTGTAAAAGTGCTCCTTAAAATTCCGTGCCAGCAGAACAAGCATATTAGATAATGGCTAAAACATACATTTACAGCAAAATAAAAAAAAAAATTGTGGCGAAGAAATCAGTGTGAGTGCAGTTTGATAACTTCAAGGACCTCTGTTGAGAGAATTAGAAGTTGATGGCAGTTCCTATATGAAAGGCTGCTTCCTCTGACAATCAGATGAGCTAATTAATCTGCCTTTAACCCAGCTGGATCTTTTCTTACTTGACTGTTAATGAGCATGTGTTATTTTGCCAGCAAGGGCACAATCTCTTTTAAGAATAATGGTCAGGGTTAGTTGCAAGAAGAGCAAATCCTATTGTGACATATGATAGATTCTATGAAAGCAACATTAAGATGTCACATACATCTCAAATATTTCCTATAAAATGTGCTCATGCAACATTTGCTTTGTTGTGTGATTTGGGGAGCATGAATTAATACATGACTTTTCATTTCAAGTTTTACATTTTAATGTCAAGGGTTTCTTCCAATGTGTGTTTTGATTCTACCCAATTTGATACAACTGAAAAAATTTACAGGTTGTTAAGATACTCCTTTTTCACGAAATGGGCATGCACATGCATACTCTTGATAATACATCTGTCTCATATATGACAATTAATCATTAGGTATAAATGTTTTCTATTAGGTAAAAATGTTTTCTATTAGGTATAAATTATGTAGGAAACATATACCTTTCCCAGATTATGTGTTCGATAGTCCATATATTTTGGAGGAGATACAGGTCCAAAGAAAGTTATTATTTAATATTTCAACATCTCTAAATGCCTGGCTTGCTATAAAAGGGTGGTAGCAATGGACCACCCTTGGAAATCGTAAGATTTCCTTGGAAAAAGACAGCTGGGATTCCTAGCTCATCAATGATGGCAGAAATGATGAATCCCATTAGAACAGACGTACTTTCCCTTGGGAAACACATACTATTCTGCGGATTTTATTCTCTATTACCTCTGGAATCTGCACAACTTCTCAATGCTTCATTTCCCAGTCTCCAATCTACATGGAACCCCCTAAACCCCTCAAACACCCCTGACCTGCGAACTGAAATAAAAATATTTTCTTTAGGTGACCATGCCATCCCTTTTCTGTGAGAAGCATGTTAAGAAGCCAGCACCCCCCCCCCGCCACTCATCTCAATTTTAAGAATAAAATCTTTTTCAAATGGGGAGGGGTTACTTTGTGATTGGGTCAGAACCAAGATCCAGGTACAATCGCTGCCTTCACGTCAACCTAGCAAATGAGATGAACAGATTGTACACTGTGTACGGCTACAGCCATGGGCTGCTTATGCTGATGGAGAGAGTCTATTCCATCTGACTCTTGGTCACACCAATACCAACTGAGCACACAAGAGCCACCTTCAACTGATACCACAGCAGACACAGATCTTTCAGGAGCTATATAATCCCTACTGTCCTGAGATGCCTGGTGCAGGCCTGAACTTGAGAAGAAAGATCCCTGTGAATTTCACATCCCTCAAATTCTCAAAATTATTTTTAATTTTATATGATTCCAGCCAAGAAGATGGACTTTTTCCTGAATACTGACTCTGCCATTCTCCTGATGGCACCACTCATTAATAAGAAACTTTCTTTGTGGAAATAAACAAATAGAATGAGAACTTATTTTCCTCATTTTTACCTTCCCAGAATGAACATTGATTTACCGTATCTTTAAAATATTTCTCTCCCAGAATGAAGAATTCTGATGAAGTATGAATAAAGGTGAAATGTGAATTGTTGACAGTATCTGGTATATTCAAGGATGAGAATACACTTTGTATAATTAGACTGATTTCCTGAAGTCTATGCTTTGGTCAAAACTTCAAGAAAATAACAAATTCAGGAGAGTAATACATGACCCACCCTCCTACACACACATGCAAAGATACATGCAACCATGCAAGTTTCCTGACCTGAAATACCTCAGTAGATATTATTTTCTATACTATACTTTTTAAGCATTCCTAGACTCAAAAATTACCTACCAAATCTTACCAAATAAGGACATCTGCTTGTGGATAGAGGGGTAAACTTGCCACACGAGAACAATGTAACAAAGTCACACCTGTGAAATATCTTTAGCTCTTTAGACAAGACACTTATTTAACTTCATAGTTCTTAAAATCTTTCCACACACCCCTCCTTTCAAGCTATTATCTCATTTAGGACTCAAGTCCTAAAATATGTGATGAGAGTGGGGAAATGGTAATAAGATGGGCTGTGGGGTCCATAATGTCAAGGTCACTAAGATACTTAAAACTTGTATTCCAACATCAATTTGAGTAACCTTGCCCTCTGGCTTCTGTTTTTGTTATGAAAGTAAAGGACCCAAATGAGGCTAATTATAGCTATTATTTAGATAGTAATCAGCAAAGGCTAGCTTTTCCAAATGAAACTCAAAACGATTAAAGGAAAAGGTCTTTCCCTCTTCCATACAGTGGTTCAGTGAACACTGGCTCCACCTTTAGCTCCTGAGCCCTGATTGGACAAAGATGATCTCCCAAATTTGGTAGCAGTTGGTTTGAAAATTAGCCAATCGATGTTCGACATGGATTTCTACTGTCTCCATTCTGAGAAAAGCACCAGCCAACAGAGCAAACTCAGGGGGAAAACATCACACCTTGGGAAGGAAAGCTGGAATCCCCACACACTCCTAATTGTTTAAGCTTGACTCGACCGCTTACGACTGAATGTATTTCTCGTATTTTAGCATGCGTTCGGTCCTCTAAGAGGAATCGTCTAACTTAATTTTTCCTTACAGAACAAAAAGGTTAATTATCCACACTTTACAGATAAGGCAAGGGGAACTCAAGGGTGTTAAATAGTAAGAACAGTCTAATACAGAGGAACTGGAACTTTAAATGGTATTTGACTTTTCCCTCATTCCAAAGCTGAAGTAAAGCTGCTTCCCTTAGAAATTTGAGAAATAGAAACTGAAAAGTTATTTCAATCTTCTTACAGCAGCACTTTCATGGCTTCTTAATAATTTAAAAAACTTTTGTCTTACAAAAAAATGGAAATGAGAATGTAGACAGCTAGGGCCTAAGTTAAATTCACTCTATAAATATATATTTATAAGCCACATCAGATACAAATATGTAGAAGACTCACATATATGCCTCCAAAATAAGTGACGTAAAAAACACATTCATGAAAAAGGACCTCAATTCCAACTCATTACCGCACAACTAGCTCTCTTGTATCAGGAAAATGTTACACAATTATGTGTGTGTGTGTGTATATATATATATATATATATATATATATATATATATATATATATATATATATATATATATATATATATATATGTGTGTGTGTGTGTGTGTGTGTGTGTGTATATGTGTGTGTGTAACATATATATATATAAACATAGCTCATGACATGTTTAGGGTATTTTTCTGAATTCAATTTCAAGCATTATGTCATTTATAAAAAAAGGAAATATGAGCAAAACATCAGGGTGAAGGCATTCAAAGTAATGCCAAAGGAAGTTAATACTTATGCAAATTGAATTACCCTTAAGTATGGAAAAATATGAACTTAAGCAAAACCAGATTAATCTTGTCACCTCAATGTTTTATAAAAAGTGACTTAACTATGCATTTCTCTCATTGTTTCCTAAGTATCCTCTTGTTCTGTGGGTTTCTCTCATTCATCTTGAAAAATAGTTTCAGTCTTGTTAAACACCTATACCCAAACCTCATAAAACCCACCTCCTCTTTGGGTTTAAATAATCTGAATCTTTTCTTTACCCTCTTTGCCCTCGTCTATCCTCAGATTCTCACCTTTAAATTCCTTCACTCAGCTCCCAGGCATTTAAACTCTTCCCTCACTGGATTTTAAAATTGTTTTAATTATAGTGAAATCAATGAAATAGCAATTTCAATATGTCTTTCCTAGCTTCCTGCCTCCTAGTGGTATCACAAGAATCTCTTCTTCCTTCAAGTCTGTGCTACCACGCCCTCCCAGTCCTATCCCTGATTATTAGAAGTCATGTGTGAAATGAAGAAGAACTTGGAGGGGAAGAGACTGATAACACTCTGTGAGGCCAGCCCACAGAACGGGGTTCCTGGGAAGAATGACCAGGTGTGAATCCCTCATACACCCCAGCAAAGAAATGTTACAATGATGTAATGAGGAAAGTGCAGGGAGGAGCAGGGAGGATGCAGGGATGGCGATAACAGAATTTACCTGTGGGGGCAACAGTCATTACTAATAGGTCCTATGTCTCTTGGGACATTCCAAAGAGGTTAGGAAGCTGGATGACAGGTGAGAGATGTGCTGTCAACCATCCTCTAGTGTGCCAGAGGGGCTAGAGAGATAGGAGGTGTTCTGAAGCTCCATCTCTCTATTTGCTTCCATGTTCCACACCTGATGACAGGTCCCCAGTTGGTCCTTGGTCATCCTTCAGGCCAGTACCTCAACTCTGTTCCCTTTATTATCTTTCACTCCCATTGAACATGTTTTACCTGATAGGGACCCTCTATCCTCAACCCTCATTGAGCATCTTCCTGCTGGCGCTTCTAAGAGCTCCTTCCAGCCACCACACTTGATGACTATCTCCAAGAAAGCAATGCTGCACCAGCTTTTGCCAAGGGATCTGTTAATGAGCATTCTCTACACATCTGCAGGAGATGATTGTAGAACTACAAAGACAGATTTTTTGAAAAGGAAGAAAATCAATTCCTTTTTCCTTTGGAGACATAGTAACAGCTCATTCCACATTACACTCAGGTCAGATTATGTTTAGTAAAATCTATGAAAAAAATGCATTCAGAACAATCTAATTTCCACAGTGCTTGGGAAAATCGTCGGCAACCTCATCACGGCACTCCCTGCTGTTACGCACTGTGGGTAAGGCTCCCTAGAGTTGCCCACATGAGTAACTCTGTGATGGCAAATCAGCACCTGCAATTCTCAGCGTCCGCCCTGTGACTTTCAAATGGAGGCTTGTGTTATAAATCACTGTTTACTTTCTCTCCTGGTAGCATCTTAATACCTACAGCACGTCGCTTACGACCACCAGTTAGGATGGTCTCCAGGATGACACCCTGTGTCTTTGAGGTGTCTTCATGCCTGCCCATGGTGAATTTAAATAATGGCACAACCTCTGTTTGCAGTCAGGTCATTCCCAAGTAACCTCTGGAGCAAACTCAGTTGTTGTTGTTTTTTTTTTTTTTTTTTTTTTTTGCTTAACCCAGTGCCAGAAGGAGAAAACTTATGTTTATGTATAGAGCACAGAAAAGATAAAGGATGTTGTCAAACTATAATCTCAAACCTTTGGGAGGATAGCATTGATTTTTCTATGGTGACATCTTTCCTTGAAGACAACCAGGATGAGGCTCGTGTTACGGCTGAGTGCATACTCATCAGAAATTCAAGTGTAGGGTTGTGGAATGGGAGGGAAATATTATTTCCCCTTCTTTAACAATGTTGCCAAAACCATCTTCACAGTACAGCCCCTTACACATCTGGCTCTGTTTCTATATTGTGACTTCTCAAAGTCAGAGACCCCTTGTCCACTCTTGTCCTATCGCCTTGTACAAATTGAAAGTGCCTAGAAAAGACATTGAACTTGAACAATGCTAGTATTTGGTAGTCTAACTGGCAAAATATTCACTTCTGTATCTGTTATGCATTATGCTCAACACCAAAAAAGTAATTTCATATTAAAATTCCAAGTATGTTTTTTAAATTTGAGAAAAGAATATGCTTTGATAAAATGGATTCAGAAAATATGAATAAATCATTATTTTTCTTAAATTAGTGATTTTATTTTGGAGTCTACTGTGATACTTTCTACTGAACTATAACCCTAGATAACTAGTTTTAATAATTGTGCTATATTAATGCATCTGATTTCTGTGAATGCCTTTGGATCTCAACATTGGTCATGTTCAAGCTTCTATCACTCATTAAGGTGTTGTTTTACTAAAATATCAAATTCTAAATCAAATTATATATGATCTTGAAAAAGTTCCATGACTACTGTTATAATTTAATCATCATCTTACTTTCAATTTTCCTAACATTGAAACATTATATGCTATTTTGATATAATAAAAGAAAATAGTTTAGAGGATGCCAGTTCTGGTCTTGTTGGGGGAGAAAGGTAGCAAATTATTTTCATTTCTTGCCTAAAATATCTTGTCAGAAGAGTTAGATTTCTTGCAAGACTTACATTTTCATCACTTAGTCATGGAGGCTTTAGGATTCAAGGGTCATTTTACACCCTGAAAAGGAAGCTCCAATCTTTGCACCAATCTTTGATCTGTGTATTTCCTGGCCCTGAGGGCACACAGAAGGCCCATCTGCCAGATACTCTTGTCTTGGAGACTGGATGCTCCTCAAGGTCCAAGTTTGCAGCCTCTTTTATAACTTTGCCAGGGGTCCTGAACCATAACGTTTTTGAATGTTCCATCTCCATTATATGTCCAATTTTCTCAAACGACCTTTCACCTCATGGGGTTATTAGCATATTTTTGAGTTGCGAACACCATTTGGCCAAATGTATACACTATTGAATTTGGTCAACATAAACGACTATTTCCTGCTTTTATTTGGACACTGATCCAGGTGAGAGGATATAACTGTGATTAAAACACAAACTTTCGAAGCCTCATTGATATTACATTTCAATAAGCCTCATCACTTAACTCCTCAGCAATGTTAACCTTCCCTAAGTCTGATCTCCATAGGTGGGTATCTTAGCTATACCATGTTTATAGGTATTTGCTGAAGCTGACATCAGATGTTAAGAGGAAGCATAAACCAACAGAAGTACTGACAAGGCCAGGGGTCAGAATGGGCCAGAATGGATCAGAATGGGCCAAAATGGGCCATTCTTTGGACTTTGCTCTTTTAAAAAGATGAGAAAGCATATTCTAATTTTCCTTCTCCTTTTGAGACCAAGTTAAGTCAAATAAATCATTCAAACCAGTTTTTATTTTTGCTTTTAAATTTAGTAACACTTTTCAGATTTGTGCTTACAATGCATGAATATAGAAAATACTTTAATTTTTAACTTGCAGCAATTCATCAGAGTAATAAGGTAATATAAATGTGCAACTACTATCTAATCACCACAAAAAAAAACTTTAAAATCTAATTTGAGGTGGAAAGAATAATAAAAACAGTAAACTCTCCATCATCTTCAACACAAAAATCACATAATTGTGAGTTTCAACATCAAGTATGAAATCTGATGCTATGGATAGACTACCCTTGATGGATTTTTTACCACTACAAAATTGTCTGTAGAGATCAAAAAGCAGAAAAGCAAAACTGTCCCATTTAGCATTTAAACATGAGTGCTTCGTGTTTTTATTTATATATTGTATAGCTTTATTATTGGGGTAACGTTGGTTTTCAGTACCGCACGACTTATGCCTAGCGGTTCAGATGTATGTTAGCACTTTTAAAAATCATTTTTAAAAAATATGTGCCTAAGGATGGAACTGGAGTCAGTTACATGAAAGGCTACAGCTGCAATTGTTTATGTGAAAGGAAGTGGAATTGGTTTATGTGACAGGTTGGAACTGGAGGTGGTTTATGTGGCAGGTTGGAACTGGAGCTGGGGCAGAGGGTGTGATTTGGGGTTAATCTGGGACATGCTGCCTTGGTTGAATCTAAGTTTGCTGTATTCTGAGCAGTTAAAAGTGTTGTGCCAGAATCTGAGAGATAGGACAAGACTAAGGTCCAGTAGAAGAAGAACAAAAGCAAATCTTTGAAATCTGAAAATAGAACTGAGGACTCCAAAGGGAGGAGGGGAAGGCTAGGGGTGGGGTCTCAATGGATTATAGGCCAGCAGGTGCCTTAATGGTGTACAAACACACATTGAAGAGGTGTAGGCCCGCACCTCTGACTCACAGTTACAAACAAACCTTACCTCAATTAAAAAGAAAAAAAGCAAACACCCAAACTCAGAAAGAGGTTCAATAGAATGTGGATGATGAATGAGAGGGATGAGTGTCTGTAGTGTTATGCAGACTGCAAGACTTTAAATCAAGCAGTTATTTTCCTGTCAATAAATTCTCCTTCATTGTGCAGTCAAGGTACCAGGGATCACGCCTTCTCTTCCCCTCAATGCTACTGCCATTTGTTTGTTCCTAGTTTCCTGGGAAGGGGATGGACTGAAACAGCTCACAAGCACAATGATTTTTAGACTCTTCCTGGTACCAAATCTGCGAAATGATCAGTGACGAGCTACATATCTGGCAATGAGTGAGTCTCTGATGGGCCATCAGTGGAAAACAGAGCGCCCGACTGAGTGATTGGAAAGCTTAAGTGAAGGTTAAGAGTCTGTTCAATTTGTGGAGTTTTCTGGAGGGTTGCAGACACTATTTACCATAATGTTAACTTCTCAGTGGGCTGGCATTTTCACACACAAAGAGATCTGAGGTGCTTCACGTCATGACACTCTCATTAGTTAAGAGAATGTGTGTGTGTAGGTTGCTACTATTATCAAAACAAACCATCTTTAGGATTTCTAGGGCTGTTGCTTGTTTATGTTTATAAATCTTATCTTTCTTTTATAGAGCTCAGCGGGGAATGTGATTTTTGAGGAGTAACTGTTGGAAACCTGATACAAATAACCCTTGTTTAGAAAATGTTTAACAAAGATGAAGTTCAGAAAGGAAATCAGGTATCGACTGTTGCTCCTATTGAAATATCTCAGGACTGGAACCCTCTCCATTGGATCAAACAGGTAACGGAATCATCTCGAGGGAGGGATTTCACACGTTGCTGTTCAGAGCTTTTCACCAGCTAGAATATTGACTTAGTATATTAGCAAATAAATATAAGCATCTTAGCTGCAATTTGGGAGGTCCAATTCTCAGGAATATGACCAACTGCTATCTATTGGTGAAAATAATGTAAAGAACTTTCCAACGGAAAGTAATGGGAAACACTCTTGGAAATAGAAATAATTGAAAGGGGAGTTGGTGGAGCACATAGAAAAAATAATCTGCCTTAAACCAGCAAAGGCAACTGCTTTACAAATACAGATCTTGTTTATCCTCTATAGAAATATTAAAGGTTTTATCCTTACATACTAAGCTTTAGTATGTTATTTATCTAAATGCAGATCTACGTATTGTTATTTTTAAAAGGTAGTTTTTTTTTTTTATTGACTGAGTATTATTCCTAATTTTCTCAGTTTTCAGTATTCAAAGGATCTAGTGGAATGAGAACTTTGGTATTTCTGAATTATTGCCCATGTTGTATTCTATAGCACCATAGAAAGTCGTTTAAATTTTGAACTTGTGAAAAACAGAAATTAGGTTTGTGAAGTACAGCATTTATTCCTGAAGGAATGGGTAAGGTGATAAATTAAGGCAAATCTCTTGGTGCAAAAAGGAAAAAATTCTTAATCTAATTCCAGGACTCAGGTTGAAACCTAGGTGCAACACATTACACATTACAAGTCAAAGATACCCCCGCATCTCCAGAAGTCTTCTACATTCATACAAAATAATAATCATGTTTACTTAATTTATGGTTAATGAGTGTAACTAGCAAGGGCACCAATTAATTTATTCCATTGTACATTTTAAATGGGAATATAAAAAATATAAGATATAGTCATTAAATTGATTACTGTTTAAAGTCTGGTATCTAGCCAAAACATGGAATCACAAATTTACAAAAGTAGAAATAGCCAAATGATAATACTAAGAGATATGAAATAGCATTGTGCACTTTGGAGATTCCTAATGAAAATCTGATTGAAAACGTTTATCATCTGTATCTATGATTGTGGAAATCTCATCATTCTTCGTACCTGGAGATTTTTAGCAATCATCTAAACATGGCCTTTCTTTTAAAAATAATTATAACAGAGGACAATGATCTCATTCCCTAAATACTTGAAACTACATCGCCATTATTCACAGAGACAAATAAAAATGTAATTTTGCAATGCTGTTAGGATCTGAATTGTGCCCCTGCAAGAGTCACGTGCTAACATCCAAAATGATAGTATTTCCAGGTAGGGACTCGTTAAGCAAGTCGTGAGGGTCCAGCTCCTGTGAATGGGATCAGAAGTCTTAGTAAATTTCCAAAAGCTTAGGAGCTCCTGCCACCCTGTGAAGAGCTTGAAGTTTGCACCCCAGAAGAGAGGCCTCCCCATTTTTTTAGGCCATGAATCAAGGTTCCAGTCTCCAGAATGGTAAGAAATAGATTTCTATTGTTCACTAGCCCCAGGCTGCGGTATCTGTTTCAGCATTCCAAAGGGAACAGCCATCACTTCTCTCCAGGATTTGTTGGCCAACAATGGACTGTGTGTAGAAGCAGGGAAATTTCTCTTTGTCAAACACGTTTTTCCTTTAGATAACACTTTGTAACATTTAAATTCTATTAGTTAAAGTCTATTCATTAACAGCTTCAGATGGTTACATCAAGGCAACTTTGATAAACAAAAAAACAAATTAAGTAAATAAACATATAATAAAATAAAACATGTACTACCCTATCATTTTGGGTAGAAACCTTAGTTTTCTGTTGAGAATTACTCCTTAAAAAGCTTAAACTTTATTATATTAATTAGTGGGAAAATTTTGACTAAAATCTTTTACTCTCTCCTTGTCTCAGGACAGATATATCATGTAAAACTTTACATGCATTTCAAAATGTAAAAATCATATCTGTGATGGATTTCACAATGAAAAAGTGTCATTATTTTCTTTGGTGAATAACAGGAAAACTTGCTACATGGGCTACATACCATATTTCACCATTTCTGACTGTTAAGTGTTAACTGCCTATGATATCTGAGCTCGGGATTTATTTTATGATCATTGTTTATGATTAAAATATGGGCAGAGTGAAAAAAATCTGATTTCTCGTGGTGCTACTTTCAATTAATGCTGTCTTAGAACTGGCAAAATATGACCTTACCTACATCTTACTGTCAGTATCAAGTCTTGCTTCACTCACCTTCATATATATATATATGAAATACCATTACATTTTAATATTCAATAAAAGGCAACCTGGACAGATAATAGATATATTTGATCCTCTTATCCCATGGAAATCACATGGACTGAATGTCCAGCCATTCTCTGTTCTCTGGATACCTCTTGGTGACTTAACAAGGTCGCATATACACTGCCGTATCCAGTTCTTCACTGTCACAATCTCTCACTGCAGACTACAAACAGATGTTTG
Source organism: Uropsilus gracilis (assembly GCA_004024945.1). Classification (NCBI taxonomy): domain Eukaryota; kingdom Metazoa; phylum Chordata; class Mammalia; order Eulipotyphla; family Talpidae; genus Uropsilus; species Uropsilus gracilis. The sequence continues at coordinate 63,662 of PVHY01004289.1, forward strand.
TGGCTTTCAAGCCAGATGCCAACACATTGGCAGATGCTGAAGCCTATTTATTGGAACACAGAATATGCTGCCTTCTTGAATAGCAACAAGGTGTGTTTCCACCCTCCTCTTAGGTACACACCTTCTGTCTTTCCTTCCTCATCCCTGGTACACCATTCAACAGGGACATTTCAGGCTATGAGTGATTATTTGTGGGTGGAGTGGTGGAGTGGCCCAAAACAAATTGCCAAAATTAACTGCATGTGGTTGCTAGAAAGTTTCAGCCTTATAATATTTTTCTACCAAGTTTAGAAAGTTTTTATTGCCTTGGATATTTTGGTAATAAAATTTTGTTACATTCCATTCAAACTTGGTTCCCACTGATAACATATTTCAGTTTCAAAAGTTGACAGTCTGGCCTTTTCTGCGATGGGAAGTTTAGTGTTCTCATAAAATTCGCTCCAAGAGAAATCACCATCTATGTTCCATTTCTCTGAATAACTTGAATCAGTGAAGAGATGCACTTACTGACATTGATTCAACAACATTAAGGGAGTTATTAGATTGGTCCTGAATATTTTGTCCCTTAACTTCTTTTACTAAAATAGCAGCCAACAGTTATGACAAATAAATGCTTACTCAAAGGTATAAGTTTAAGAAAAATAAAGGATCTGAAATACTGAGGGTTTAAAATACAGCACCAAAGTGAGAAAGTCAACAGTTTATATAGGCTGGGAGGCTGTGGGGGTTCTATCTCTTTATTCCAAGCTGTTGATCTTTTGTCAAAGCCCATTATTCTTGCAGAGAGAAAACCAGAGGCCCATGGAGGGGGGTAGAGAGAGGAGGTCATTTGTGATGTGCTGCTGTTCAGGATGGAGGGTTAACCCACAACTGTCAAGTGTTAGAACTGAAGAAAAAGGTCGCCGATTGTGCCAATCAGCAGGTCATTATTTCATGATTTCCTGCTCCTAAGGCTTTAGGAAAAAGAAAAAGGAAAAAAAAAGAAAGAAAGAAAGAAAAAGAAATCTGAATTCATTCTCACAGATATTTTAAAGGCAATGGTCTTGTGTACATAAATCAGTCAGTGTCAGTAATACTGTCTTCTTAACCTTGTTAAAATATGTGAACTTACTGTGAAAACTAATATTATGTGTGTAAATATGTGTACATATGCAGAGCTCATGGTAAAGAAAATGAAAGCAACACATTGTAACACCGAATCTTGTGAAGAAAAGTGAGTGCTCTTTTTCAGTGTTTTCTTTTTTGCCTGTTTGCTTGTTTTTGTTTTGTTTGTTTGTTTGTTTAAAGGAGGGAGAAAGGAAGGGAAGGGTTGCAAAGACCATCTCCTTGAGAAAATCCTTCTATCTCAGCTACAGTGAAGTTTTGAGAGCTAAATTCCTTCATCCTCAAGGTACAAAAATCCTCAAAAATAAATCTACAATGAGTTCCACAGTCTAAGACTGGAAAATATTTGCCTTCCTAAACTGAATTTTCATCTTGCTTATTCTTCCGTGAAACAGATCAAGTCTACATGTTTTTCAGTGGTGTTTAATGACAGTGGTATGGAGAGATGATAATGCGCTTATTCTGTTTCTCTTACTACAACAGCAAGGGTGTCCTGTAACAGTGGGACTAAAATATCCTTACCCACTTTAAACAAACAAACAAAATCAACTTGATTTTTCATGCATGAAACCACTGTGTATCAGAACATGGGTCCAGAGGATATGAATGTTATCATAGAACCTGGAATGGAAAATGCCATGGAAGAAGGAACCACGCTGCCCGACTCCTGGTGAGATACCACAGTCAGAAGTAAAGAGGCTCTCTTTTACCCCTTGGGATCCATATTCCACTTACACTGTGATGGAGCAGAAAGTCCCACACAGAATCCACCCACATGAACCTTCTGTATTTGTTCTCAGTCCCATAAATATAGCCCAAAGACCCATCCTTGGGGAGATATTATTTATGTATTTTTTATTTGTATATTGATTGCACAAACACAAACCTATTTGTCTACTCTGAGGTTCTCTCACCACTTTATCACTCCTGGACAATCACCCTAATCTCTTGTTCTCATCTCTCCCCTAGTTTCACCCTCACACCCCCACACACACCCTCCCCAAAAGCTTTAGTTCCGTTGTCAGTTTTTTGCGAGTTTTAACTTTACCTTGGCCTTTCTTTAGGTTTTCCCTATACCCCACATACAAATGAGACTATCCAGTATTTCTTTTTTTTTTCTTTCTGGCTTATTTCCACTGGCATGATTCCTTTTAGCTCCATCCATGCTACCACACGAGTTTGTATCTTGATGGCTGGATAATATTCCATTGTGTAAACAAACCACACCTTTTTGATCCAGTCATCTGTTTTGGGGAAGTTGGGCTGTTTCATATCCTGACTATTGTGAATAGTACTGCGATAAACATCCACGTTCAGGTGTCCTTTTCAATTAGTGTTTTGGTGCCTTTGGTTAGATTCTCAGAAGTGAAATTGCTGGATTGAATGGTAGCTCCATTTTCAGTAGTTTGTGCATCCTCCACACAGCTTGAGGAGATATTTTTGAAAGCTTTGCCTCCAGAGTCCATCCATTCCAGGTGAACCTCACATTAAACTTGTTCAGTACCGATTTCATTTACCGATTCATTTAATTTTTCCCAGTTTGCTTATATCAATGTCAAGGATCCATATCACCAACCAATGAATTAGTCTCTTTTTTTCTTCTCCCCTGTGCATATTTTCCTTTCTGTTTATTTTACTTTCATTTTATTCCTGGTACTGGCTTCTATTATACAAACCATCTAACAACGTGATTATTTCTACCCTAAGTCACACACACATACAAAAGGAAATAAATCAAATGCATTAGACTCCAGGGCATTAAACACATAAAAGTGTGTCATCCTTTCTTTACAGCTCTTTTTTTGTGATTTTGCTTTTTGCCTACTATTTTTTCTCACATACTTTATGGCAGTGTTGGCAACCACAATGACAATGTATTACCTTGAAGATTTATGTTGCAAATCCCCCATTTTTAGGAAATGAAACTCAGCTGCCCTCTCTGACTCTACATCTGGGTTCTTTAGAATTTCCATTCCTTGGGCCCTTGCCAGAGAATTACAAAATCCAGCAGACAAAAAAGCAAGTATGCTACTCAAGTAAGTCTGGAAAATCTTAGATTAAGTGGTTGAGGATACTCAAGTAAGTCTGGGAAATCTTAGATTAAATCTTTGATTAAAAGTTAGACTGAAGAAATCTCTGCATTTCTTGATCCTTCATAAACCGTGAGGGGTCCTACGTTGAACCTGAACCACCAAGATTGTATGTTTAATTTAGTGTCTTTAAATTCAAATAAAAACAGAATTCCCAGAAAGGAAAATGGTAAACATACCTATGTGTTACAAAACTCATCACCGTTAGTTGAGGATATGCTGGTAAATATATATATATATATATATATATATATATATACACACACATACAAGTATAATATATACATTATATTATATCAAATATTTGTTATATATAATATACCAGCATATCCTCAACTAACAAATATATATATATATATTTATATACACACACACAGCTAATATATGCACAGATAATAATCATTTGATCAAAGAAGAGACATTTATCTCAACATCTCCCCCACCCAAGTTTAGAAAAGTGAAACCAAAAGGTAGAAACAGGTTGCTTAAAAATATCTACTTATTATTCAATTCTGTTCCACTAGAAAAAGTTAGATATTGCCTAACCAGGGACTGATGATGCCTCTTTATTGCTTGATAATCAAGGAGACGGGGAGTGAGAGATACACTGTGTCTATATCCAGGATAGCCAGACCTCTCCACTCAAGATATCATGGGCGTGCCCTCTGGAGCAGTGAGTGGTAATTATGCGCTCACAGTGCAGAAGCTGAGAAAAGAGCACAGGGTAGCTCAGCTCAGAACGAATTAGGGGAATTCACGGCTCTTTTTCTTGCAAAATTCTGGGAATGACTTGTCCACCTTGATATGTCTTTGGATGGAGTGGCGGGGAAGGTACCTGCCCTGAAACAGGCGTTGGGAGCTCCTGCATTTCATTACTGTCAGATCCATGGAAAGCTACAATGACTTTCCATAAAATATTCAAATATACACTTGTGAGGCCACCTCATTAACAGATCTTGACACCCTCTTGTCAGCTCAGAAAGTTATAGCAATGTAGATACAGTGGCACGTGACACTGTTTTATAGGAAACTCATCTGGCCATCTGCATACCTGAACAGATCTTATGCATTTTTTTTCCATAAAAAATGATTTTTGAGCTCACGTGTGAACCTGGAAATTGACAATGAGCTGTGGGCTACACTCCCGAGAATAATTCCGTTTCCAGTCCATTATGAAAATCAAAATGATCTCATGAATTTCTAAATAGAAGTAGGATGCCATGGGTGTGCTGTGTGAACAGTTTGTTCTTTAGAAGCTATGGATTTATTTTATTGGAAAATGAACACTAACATTTCCCCAAGAATGTCAGTAACTAGCCTAGTAGGAGTTAGACTTTCTTTTCAATCTAGATAAAGGTTGCAAGTGTAAACTGCATGTAATGGGACTGAAATAAATAGAATGTCCTCATGGCAAATAAAGACAACTGTTATAAATATAAATAAAGACAACTATTACCTACTTGTCTGGGGGGTATTTAGAATGTGCTATCTCATTTCATCCTAGCAATGACCCCAAGGAGGAGGCATTATCACCATAATTTTCCCACTTCGTTCAGAAAATAGGTCAAACTTAGGAAGTTGGAAACCAACAATATAAAGCAAATCTGTCTTATTCAAAACTGACCTTTTTTTTTTTTTTTTTGAATAGCATTTGGAAAGAGTTTTGCAAGTGGTATATGATGGTGAGAAGTATCTTCCTGATAAAACTCAGGGAAATTGGAAAAGAGTTAAGAGGATATCTCTTTAGGTAAAGGCACTGCAATGACAATATATTGAGTTAAGGATTAGCAGGTAGCCTTCACATGTATGCCCCATAGTAAGAAGGAGGTTTATAACCTAAAGAATTTAGAATATAGAACATGGAAATCAATATTATTAGAGTTCTTGAAACATAGATGATGATAATTATTTTACATGTCATCATTGAGCAAGAAAGAAACTGATAACCCTATGCAATCAGTGGATCACTGGCGAGGTAAGGAAATGGCTAATTTGCATTAATCAACAGGTGAACTAAAATGCCTACCTCTCTGAAAGAAATTAGGAAAAGAGCAGCAAAGGATGATGAGGAGTTGACAGTAAATCAACCAGAAATTTTATCTCATTCAAACCTGACTAATGGATTTATTACCATGTTTCATGTTAGATTATATACCCTTTTCATAGTATGGTTTCAACTAGACTAAAGATATTTTTGTCACCTTCATGAAATCTTTGAAAGCTCAAAATCAAAAGATAACATTTGGGTCTACATGGTATGGATGGATCTAAGTAATGTCCTCTTGAGGTCAGATATGAGTCAATGTCATACACTATGGTAGCTTAGATTGACATCCATTTAAAATGCATATACTTTTTGAAATTAAATATCTGAAGTGAAGTTTACTTTTCAACATTATTAGATTTGAAAAATACTTCAACATATGAAAATGTTCTCAATGCAAACATGTTCGTTAGCAACTTTAAAACAGTGAAAGAAACAACCTGTGGGATTCTCTGATTAAGAAATAGCTTAATCAGGAGTGGAAATAGAATTGGGAGTTCAGTACAAAAACAAAAGTTAAATTATACCAAATTATCTTTAAGTATAGTCCCACTTTTAAATTTCTTTTTAGCTAATCGAAAATGATCAATTGAATCAATTCTCAGGTTAAGTAAAATGATAGTTTTTCATGGTAATACTTTCAAACATGATGAAATAGGTTGATTCTCAGCTACAACTAATCTAGTTTTTTTGATAGAAGTACTTTGAAGGTATTAGTAATAGGGCATTTATTGTTCTTTGTTCTGGCAAATGGCATGTTAAGGTATAAAGGAAAAAAACAATGTCTTTACATCTATTGCTAAATAGTCATATTAATAAATAATATATATATTATTATCATGTGGCTTCTTTTATAAGAACTTTTGTTGCAATAACATGCCAAGACTAACAGAACTCGATTCCTGTGTTCACTGGGAAAAGTAGCTGAAATCACCCATAAACTTCCTTCCAGACTCTTCATTTGCAAATATTTGGTATCAGTATTATTCCTAATCATCTGTTATGCAAGTGTATGGGGGAGGGGGATTTTTAAATGTGAGTTCTATGTCATAGCTTCATAATCCACTCAGAACTGTATGGCACAAAAGTATACCACCACTTTAACCATAAAAGAAATACCTAATGCAGATACTTATTGTTTCTTACAAATTTTCAATCATTTTCTTGAAAGATGAGAAAGAAGGAACATTTAATAAAGAAAGAAATTGAAGTATGTGTGTGTAGGGGGGAAGGGTTGTCTCTATAAATTTTTAAACTCTGACACAAGAGTTCAAAGACATTCTTGTAGATAAAGAGCTTCCTAGAGCAACAGAACCAAAAAAATAATGTAGAGAGAGAGAGCTAATCTTGATTTGGTTACTGCAGATTTTCTCTGTAAGAGGAATTTGTGAAGCTAGGACCTTTGACACTATAAGTCTTCAAGGAAGACACTACATTTTCAAGGAAGAAGTCTTATAGTCATTCTGTGAGATGCATTTCATCCTCCTATAAACAACAGAAATACCTGGACACCACTTGGTTCATGGAAAGCAAAAGAGAACATCTCCATAAACAATAAAAAGAACCACCTACCCTTAGGAGAGTCCCATGTTATGAATTGGAAAGAATTTACTGCTGTGCGCTGACACTTACTGTAACTGTCACTCTGTCTTCTTTTTTTTTCAGTTTTATTTACTTTTGGTATTGTACAACATCATTCCTCTTTGTATGGATGTTGGTCCCCTTGGGGTACCCTCACCCCCCTCCCTGATCACTCCATCTCCTTTCTCTTGAGAAAGAGAAATGTTGCCCTGCTATTGAAGCAGCATATGGGAAACAAAGAACAAGACAGAAGAGACTGATAATGATCTAGGAGGTCAGCTTGCAGATTCAAACTTGGTGATCACAACCAAGTCAGCTGTAGTGTGAACTTTGGATCCTTAAATATCTTGGTGGAAGAATGACTACAATGAAGGCAATAAAGAAGAAAAAAATTCCAGGATTCCAAGGTAGGTGGTACATGGTAGGAGAATGGGGGATTAAAAAAAAAAAATACCTATGGAGGTAAACACTTTTATCTTTCAGGGACTTGTCACTTTGGTGGGACATTCCTAGGAGGTTGGGGGACTGCATTCACTGATAAGAAACTTGCTGGTAACCATCTCTGGTGTGCCAGACATGGACGAGAAAGATAAAGGTGTTCCTTTACCTAGGGCACATCTCTGTAATCTATATCAACACCCCAGACCCTGTCTTAAGGAAGACTGAACAATCACTTACTGATGAACAGTGGCCATCACGTTGCAGTCAACTTTAGGTGACCCACAAGCTCAATGTCATGTGAGCCCAGAGGGGAAGGGGCAGCCTGATCCCTGTGGATTGTCCAGCTCCAACTCCATGCCAGGCGGCCGCTGGCATCTAGAATCACTCACTGATTTGCCTGTGAATATGCATGAGAAGCTAATTTGCAAGGATTCAGTGAAAAGTACGTGTTTTGATGAGGAAGACTGAAATAACAAGAAGGGAGGAGTGGGGAAATGTGATAAATATACCATAATCCATGATTACAGTGCAAGTTCAATCGGTCTCAGAGTTTCTCTCCCTTGAAACAGTTTCATTTCTTTGCATAACTGAAGCTTGGTCTGGGCCACTGAGAAAAGGGAATCCAGACCCCTGAGTTTATTTTTACTGGAAATCAACAGTTCATGTGCAAATTTCCTCTAATGACTTAGACAAAATAATTTTATGCCACATGTTGAAGAGATGTAAATTTTTTGTGAGTGACGAACCTTCCAATTTGCTTATCGACCACACATGGTTTTCTACATCTAATCAGTCTTATTCAGTCATTTTACCTTGACTTGGCATGAAAAATAAAAGCCAGAAGCAAATCACTTGGAAAACAGTACAAAAGAACCCACAATAATGTGTTTTCTTTTTTCTCCTCTATGTCTTTATTACCCCTGAAACCATAGTCCTGCTTAATTAACTCTGGCACACACTATACTTTCTTCTGGAAGGGGAATCTGTTATTTAAGATCAACAAGAAAGACAATAGCTATGAATATATCCTCACATGAGCAAAATTAAATCTCTAAAGAGGATTCTTAATTCTTTTTTTCTGATTAATTGAATTTCTCTGAATTATACCAATGACCTCAGCTGACAATGTGCACTCAGCCCACGAAGGGAGGGAGCCAGATCGCCTCTCACAAAAGACTGGCTTTGTGGAGGTCACCCATGGACCTCAGGAAAGCAACTGGACCCTTAGTGCCTGGTGAGTCTGCATGTGTGCATTTCACTTCAATGCCACCCGTCTGAACCTAATACTGAAAAAGGACAGCTCATTAGAAGTTAGTGAATGAAAGACTCAGAATGGAAAAGGCAGGTGAAACTCTGAGGTGGAAGAAACTTGAAGAGTTAGGAGACTGAAACGTAGACCTTAGATCAAAGCTTCATCTGCGATCTTGAGCAGGCAATGTCTCAGACACTCCAGATACTCAGCTCCTTCCCTATAAATATGTGCTATATGATAGTTTGTTTTCCTTATGGGAGGCAAGAGGATCACGGTTCACGATCATGGGAGTGAATTATAAAGGACGAAATATGATCACTTGCCTCCTGTCAATACAGCCACGTGCCTCACTTGCATACCTAAGTCTCCTTGGTAAAATGAAAGGACAGGGATTGAAGGCTTTCTCAGGGTTGTGAGGACATACACACATATACTTGAATACACACACCACATAAGTCTTGGCTGGAGGCCTGGGACAACACAGTGTGAGGTCAAAGGGAAAGGATTGAAACTACGGAATAGGGGGAGATGTGAGTTGAGGCAGTGTGCCCTTGGGGGCATAGAGGAAGTCACCATAGAGGATAATGCACTAGTGATGAATATCAATCAAGGTAGTGAGATCCTATCATCATGCTGACTTGTAGTGCACAACAAATTCTGTGCACAACAAACAATGTTGCATTGGACTTGGTCACCGCAGTGATGGGCTATAAACTGACTGGATGAGTTCTCAATGAGCACCATGGTCAACATTCATGGACTTCTGAGACTTGGGCTTCCCAGCTTTTCCTAGCTTCCTGCTTGAGTGTCTCTCATTTTATAATGAGATTTAGGTCTTCTCTGTATTTCATTCTATTCCCCAACTTTATTTTTGTTTATCAACAGAAGACTTTCAAATACCACTGGAAAGAAAGTTGGACAATAGGTGACATTGGAACAGTATAAATATCTGGTTGACCTGCAGCATCTACAGAGCAGATGCTCCTGAAAATTGAACGAATGATCTAACTTCTCTGTAGTTTTCAGTCAGATAAATGTGATTTTTAATGCAGTCCTTGCCACTATACAAATTTGCCCATTTATTTCTCTAAAACTCTGCTTTCTCAGTGTGATCTGGGTATATTTGCTCACAGAGGAGGAGGTTCTGTGTTGTTCTCTCTATAAAGATGTGGTAGAGTCTCTGGTGTGCAGCTGAGGTGTCCCTGTGATGCTAAACACTAATAGTGATGATGCAGTAAAATTACTTTATGCCCTCTTTCTTAAATGTTAGTTTAGCAAATTGATGGAATTATGAAATACTTTTAAATTTCTACAGAAAGCCTAGAAATTCAATTTTAAGCTGTATATTTAGCAAAAATTATATTTTAACAATTATTTTTCTTCATCACAAAAACATGAAAGATAATGGCCATAAGCTTCGACTTGAGATTTCTAAGACTTTTACAGTAGCATAAAAAATAATTTAAATAACATTAAGCCATATTTGTCATCAATTGTTGAGACCAAACTGTCTTAATAAATTCAACCATTGTATCTTTTAAGTAATACTATTCTCTGTACAGTTTAATATTTATTATATATTTATCTTTGAAATATGTCACCTTGTTCCATGTTCAATTAAATTTTGGTTCTATTTAGGAAGTACTCATTTTATAAATTACCCTAATATGTACATTTTCTATGTTTAGGACTGAAAATTGAAGGTGTAATGTTTTAAATCACTGATAATGAGCTTTACTTAACAGAAACCTTGATTCATGTTTTTAACAATGAGAAAATTCAGAGAAGCCCTCAACATATAGCATTAGTTATAAAAAAAACATATTTAAAATAGAAGTAAAACATAATATCTTAATATCTTGTTTTCCTAAAATATATTCCAAACCTGTTCAGGCCAAAGCAGCTGTATGTCATTTCAAATTCTGTCTAAGTAGGCTGATGGACAAGATACTGATTTACAAGTAAGTTAAGGAAATCAAAGTAAAAATCAGAAATGTTTCTGGAGTGTTAACTTGCTTATTAAAAACCAAGTTTCTGTCATTTTCACATCAATCATGTTCCCTGCTGGTCTATGGGATATTATGCAAGCCCATGATAATATATTTTTTTCTGAGTAGAGTAATCTCTTTTTGACATGCAGTCTGTACCTTCATAATAGCTCCTTCTGCTGGTGGTTGACTGCGGGGGTGCTGTAAATGGGGGAGAGATATGCCTTAGATAAGGGCACACTTGTATCTATTTGTGCCCATCTCCAGCTCACTGGAGATGGTTTCTGGCAAGTCTCTTATCTGTAATGGCAGTCCTCTAACCTCTGAGGATTGTCCCACTGCAGAGACATTTCCCTGAAAGATAAAGGTGTTGACCTCCACAGGTGCTTTTCTGCTAGATAACGAATCCCCCATCCTCCTACACCACATGGTACATACCCCAGGATCTTGATTTTACCTTCTCTACTACCACATTGTGAACATTCCTTCACCAGGATATTTAAAGGATCTTGTAACTGCTAATAAATGACTCAGCACATGCTCACTCAGCCCTCGTCTGTGACTCGAGTTTGTCTCTGTTTTGGGTCATCTCATTCTCTTCCATTCGTTCTCTTCTTCCCACCCACAGCCTCCAACCACTGATACTGAGATAATGTCTGCTGTAAAAATTAGATCTTGCTTTGTGGAATTATAAGAAAGTATCTAAGACCTTGTAGAGGGGGTAGGGTCTTTCTTCACTGTAGTCTACAGAAAGAAGTGCATATTATGAAAGTATAGGAGACATATTTAGAAGGTACTATTATAATTCTCAGTAGAAGCTGGGTGGACTTGGGACAATGCTTTCTGCCTTCTGTATGACAATGCAGATACCTGTTAGGAATGCTTTTACATTTTTGTCCTGTCACAGTCACTGGGGTTGTGATCTCAAGGAACATTCCTTGTTTGGTGGAATATGAACTTTCCATACTAAATGAATGTCCACTGTTCACCATGAATCACTCTCATGACTGAGAAGGGAAATCGGGGTCCCTTGAGTTGACACAAAGTGGGTGAGGCCCAATCTATGAGAAATAAACCATACTGGTGCTTCTGGAAAACCCAAACCTGAATATGCATTAAAAGCTACTTATTGACCTGCAGCAGTGGATATTGCTAATACTTTTTACTTTGATTAGGAGAACACAAAGGAGAGTTGAGGAACTTTTTTTTTATTATTACATATATAAATAATTTTTACCAGTGAACTTTAGGAACATAAACTATCAAGGGGTTATGTTTTACTTATCTTTTAAAGGCACTTTATTTTGATGAATAGTTTATTTTCAAGGCTTCTCTGGAGTTTCTCATTGTTAAAACAAGAATCAAGGTTTCTGTTAAGTAAAATTCAGTGTAAGCGATTTGAAAGATTAACTCTTCCATTTTATGTCAAGCATTGCTGTTTAAAGACAAGTGGAATATGGCCACCTTGACTCAGTGGACACAAAATTGCTATCTCTTACTCCTCCTCCACTGCAGGGTTTGAAAAGATTTTCAGGGTTGAGCAGCAAGGGTAGAGTTTGGGTTGACAGTGGATCATGTCAGGGTATCCTCACAGAAGGGAACCCCAAAGAAATGCCAAGCTGTATAAAAATGGGTTTTAGTGTTATATGTGATATAGATCTAGGTGTAGATATAATATATGTAATATATAATATAGATCTAGATGTAGATATTATATATGTGTGTGTGTGTGTGTGTGTGTATAAAATCTAGGCCAAATAGATACCTATGTTTATATTTTATAACAAATGCCATAACTTTTTACAAACCTCTGGCAACTGAATATAATTTATACAATCCCATTCATATTACACAGACTCACTGACACTGAAAAGAAGTCATCCAGCAAGATGGCATATTTAATGTATCTTCCACTTCTGTGAATCCTGACTCAGTGGTAGCAAGACAGAATCAGGTGACAACATAATTATCCTTGTCAAGGAATCTAGCCATTGGCAGTGGGATTAATAAAATAACCCATTTCCAGGTGGAATTGCCTGTGTTATTTGCTGCTGTTTGATTAGGGGATAGTAACATTTCTGTGAGCAAATAAAGCAAGTTTAAGTGATAAAAACAGATAATGATTCATTTTAAATATTAAGGAAGGATGAAAGTTGTGTTTTGCGGGAAATGATGTAACGCTGTAATAGACATTGTCTACCTGACAGGCACCAGTTCACCAGGGACAAATAGGAGGTGCCTCATCCCCTCTTCCCAAACCTATGTATTTCCACCCTCCTAGACACTGATCTAACCCTGTAACCTGGAGCTGGAAACATGGTGATCAATCTCTGACTGAGCCGCCTGACTGAATCCAGTTGAGTCCACCCTATAAACTCTTAAGACTTGACAGGTAGGACAAGGTCACTGCTTGCCCTGTGACCACCAAGGCTAATCCTCCTATGACATTTTCCTTCACACACAAACTCTTATTTATGAACCAACGTGAGCAGCTTCATGCTTTGGTCTCTCCCCAACCTCCTTGTAAGGTGTTGTGTGTCCTCAAACGACAGCTGAGAGGCTCACAATGGTGCCACCCAACAGTGTGATTATGCAAAGAAGAGGGAAGTCATTTAAATGACATCTACTGACTATAACTGTGTCATTCATTGCAGGCTGCTGAGAAGCCCAAAGTACTCACCAAATAAATGAAAGTCATTTCTCCAGAGTAGAGTAAAATGATAGTTAGCATCGCATCAAAAGAATGGTTGAAATTAGGCTGAAATAGATCCAGAATATGGTTGTCCTGAGTATACAGTGCTCAGTGTGGGAAAAAGTGGCCCTTCAGATGAGTCTCAGCCAAAGCTTTTGCTGGGTTGGGTGACAACAGAGGACATGCTCCTGCTTCTGCTTCCTCTTGAGCCTTCACTCCTTGCTCACTGTCTGAGAAGGTCCAAACCTTAGGCAGCCTCCCTCCTGCCCACCGGTGCCCAGGGGCCCAGCTGCCCTTTGCTGCCAACCTTCTCCCTCTGCAGAGCAGTGTAGGCAACATTCCTGTTGGGGCCTGTCCAGTCTCTCAAAGCAAACCTGTTCCTTTGCAGCTCTTTCTATCCGCTGTGTCTACGCAAGAGTTCATTACTCCTCTCTCCCTTTTTGTAATTAACTTGCCCCGGGGGGGGGCATGTTAGTATATATAATATTACCATATGCATATATTATGTAATTATTAATATATCCATTATAGTAATATAAATGTAACATAACAATCATGATATATAACATGATCTATATAATTATAATAACATAATATGACAATGGAATGTAATTAATATATCGATTGCATTCATATATATACTTTTATATAAATTTATTATATAAAATGTAAAATATATGTTTCATATAATATATAATATATAGAAATTCACACTCTCCCCCAAGGGTAAATCAAATATGTATAATATAATACATATACATATATAATTCATATGCATATATAAAATATATGCTATATACAATTCATATACATATACATATATACATACATAATTCATATACATATATAATATATAATTCATATAGATAACATACAATTCATATGCATACATACCATATATAATATATAATATATGGTTTATATAACAGTGTATATGTAGTGTATATAATATCTAGTATATACCACATATATACTATATATTTATGGCATATATGTCATATAGTATACATGTATAATATATATTATATATACTAATAATAGTATACTAGATATAGTAAATACTATATTATATATACTATGTATTAAATATGCTATATATAATATATAATGTATATATATGAACGTATATGTATATAATATATTTTATATATGTATATGAAAGCATTGAGCACTTAAACATCAGGAGTGAGTCTGGTTTATGGTATTATTCACGGTATTATTCAATCTTCATGGTATGATTAGGAGAAAAATGAGAAAACCTGACTATCAATCACATCAATATTTGGAGGAAAAAAAGAAAATCATTATCATGTGCAACTACATTCATTGAAATGATATTGTATGCTGCTTTGAACTATTCCTTCCCCAAATGCAGCCATCCCCACACACCCACTACACATCTTCATATAAAACCTTCATATAAAACAAGTTGAGAAGATTTGTTCCATGTTTGCTTAATCAACCAGAATCATCTGTAAAGATACCCGGCCTTGTAGAGTGAGATCCATGCCCACACACTCACTACACATCTTCATATAAAACCTTCTGTACAAGTTGAGAAGATTTGTTCCATGTTTGCTTAATCAACCAGAATCATCTGTAAAGATACCCGGCCTTGTAGAGCGAGATCCTCAAATCAGAGGCTCCCAGGTGCAATTATCCCTACTGCCAGATAATCCTGTTCACTACAGGGAGCAAGATTTGCAAAAATGGGCTAGCTTTGCAGAACTGAGTATCTCTAACTCTCTGCACTTCTCAGCTGCCCTCTCTGCCCCTGTAAATACGATGCTTTGCCATCTACAGAAGGCGCACCATCATTTTGATCAGTCGTGTTCGTTTCAGGCAAACATGAATTCCATTGAAATGATTAGAAATTTCAACTTTGTTGTCCTCTTTGGCTTTTTCTCACTGGAGCTTAAGTGCCTCAGCCTTTCTGGTACGCTCATTTTGCCCTTGGAGGTTGTGCATTGAGGGCTGAAAAAGATGTGGTCTATATATACAATGGAATGTGACTCATCAATTAAAAATGACACATTGGACGATTTTATGATCACATGGATGGACATAGAGGAATTCATATTAGCAGAAACAAGTCAAAAAGAAAGAGACAGACACCAAATGGTTTTGCTACTGTATGAGACATGGGAAAGATAAACAAAAAGCCATGAAGGAAAGTCGAAACAAGCCAACATCCAAATTAAAGTACACAACTTGGGAGGGAGAGTGGGACAGGGTGGGAACAGTCAGCGAGGGAGAGGCAAACCCAAGAGATCACAAAGATGTGAAATTTATACATAAATAAATTATTAAAAATAAAGAGAAGGCGAGAGATGGGGAAACAAGTGAGGACAGGAAAGGAAATAAATGAGCATCTGTTGTAGCACCAGCACTGCAGGCATTATTTACAGGCATGCGCTCACTTTTGCACTCTCCCCTTGCTTCTGCTATCAACTGCGAGCTCATTTTTATTCCTCCCATTTTATGAATGAGCGTGTTCTATTTAGGTGAAAAGAAGGAATTTATCCTTCAGGAAATAACAGCTGAGGGTTCAAGCCAGAAGTCAAAGCTAGGCTTTGACTTAGGCTTTCCTGCCTTCTTTATAATCTTCTTCTAAATACACCAACTGAAAGTGCTATTTAAGTATCTATTGGTGTTTTCCGAGCAGATTTTTATTAGAACAAGCAAAACTATTCTGACATTATCTATCAGGAAAACGTCTAAGAGTGAAAAATACCATTCCCTGCACTGGTTGAAAGAATATTCATTAGAATTCAATCAGCATTGCTGACATGATATTGGCACTTAATGAAGTCATTAGCATGTCGATTGAATGTAACCGATTAAGAATCACAGGTGTGGAAAATATAATTCTCTTCTTGAGCGTGTATGATACGCAAGGCGCTAAGTCTCAGCTTTTCCGACATGAGTCATTTTATCTTTTCAACATTTCCACAAGTGCATCAGCATCCCTTTGTGCAGAAGCTGATGTGTGACTCACAAATTTGGTCTGTCACTCAGGTCACCCTAAGTGCAAGCAGCAGAACCAACGTACACATGCCGGCTTCCTGGCATCAAAGCTGCTGTGGTCAAAGCTACAAAATACTCTCCCACATATATTTTATGGCATGCTTACACCACTCATTTTGGAAACTGATTATATTAAATGTAATTCTGGTTTTCGTTTACACTGTTTTTCATATGTACATGCTTTTATGCTCTTAATTTTCTAAGTGTTCATGCATATGTGTCTTCTTATAGTCTACCATCTTCCTTACCCCTGGTTTTGTGAAAATGGATTTTAAAAACACTTGTTATAATGAAAATATGGTAGATTTCATATAGGTAGATAAACAGACAAACTGACAGATAGATAGGAAATATAGATAGTGGGTAGATGGATGGATGAATGGATAGATGGACGGATGGACGGATGGATGGATGGATAAATGGACACATACTGGTAGATGAGAAATGGACATATGGACCTATGGACAGCTAATAGATGGAAGAATGGCTGCATGGTAGGATACATGGATGGATAGACAGTATACAGAGAACAATTTTACCCAGACCCAATGCATGGCATAAATAATGTAAACATAAAGCAAAGACTTATTTTCAAGGTGGGGGATGGAATGGGGAGGAAGGGCATGTCAGACTTGGTATAGCCACACACAAGCTTTATATTTTCAGTTGATTTTCTCAATGTTCTTGCAGAGGAACAGCAGACTGGTAGGGGGAAGTTACTCCTTCTAGAACCTGACCCATCAAGAGAGTAGCCTGAGCTGCTGGTGAAAAATCAACCACCCCCACTGTTTAATCTGTTCTTTTACAAACAAATGAACTTTTCCTGACTCCATTTTCTTTATTTGAAAAACAGAGGGAAATAATACTTCAGTAGATCACAGGATGATAATTAGGGGGGATAAGGGAAAAAGTAAGTGGAATGTTTTTTCCGAGTATTTGTGTGCTACCTAAATGCAATTTCCTCTTCCTGGCTGGCTAACTACTATGTGCCAACCTGCCTTGGGGACTCTGTGTAACACAGGCCACCTCATTAGGCAACTGTCCCTGGCCAATGCGTGTACTGAGTTCAGAGTGAGCCATGTCCAGAGCTATGGCTGATCCACCCTTCACGCCATGCCCACCACTCTGCAGAACAAACCCTCCCTGCAGAGCCAAAAAGCTTTACAAATCACCTTATTCTCACCCGCACACACAGAATAAACCAACAGAATAAACGAGCATGGATTTGTTGGGGCCTGGAGGCAATAGAAAGGGGCTAGGAATACACACAGATAACACATACTTAAAAAAAAAAACAACACATCTTCATTCTGTTCCTATGAAAGATGCCCACAGAAAATGATTTCCAATGAAAGCATGTGACCTGGGTTGTATTTGTTTCAGAGTAAAATCTCCTTTAAGAAAATGTATTTCAAATCTACACGAACTGGATCTAAGGCTGGGGGGGGGGGTGAGAAATGACTCTCACACTAAGGACAAATGACTATTGTTAGAAGCTTTAGAGATGAGTATTTGTTAGAGGTTTCAAATCTCACTATTTCAAAGCAAATGTCTTGGCAAAGTTGTCTGCCAAGACAGGAGGTTGAAGTTATTCAGGCAGCAGTGTGCAGCCTAAAATTGTTGAGTGGGATTCCAGGGGTGAACAGGTGCTTTCTGATTCAGATTCAACATCCATCATCTGTCTGAGGGAGGAGAACATGTGTGGGCACATATATTTGACCAGCAAGTGGAATGTCCAATGTTCAGCTAGCTAATGGTTGTATGTCTACATAAATACAACATAGAAAATGGCTAGACCTAGTTCTGTTTTGTAGTATGAGAAGTGTGTGGTGTTTTTGCTAACATGCATCTTGCATTCATTTCAACTAAGTGATTCAGTAACAACTTTCATGTCAGTCAATGTGAATAAATCACATAACTTTTATATTTACCTAATTAAAGTCAGCACTTCTGGAAATGTATGTGGACCCTCAAGAACACAGATATCAGCAAGGTTCTCACTTCTCTCCCAGAAGTGATAAGAGCTCACACTAACACAGGAACACATTTTCTAGGAAAGGAAACCTCAGCGTTTTCAGCATTCCATCAAAACGTGCACTGTGCAGTATACCAACTACTTTGAAAATACTGCATTCATGCAGTAAACTTTTTACCATAACCTATATTTTATTCACACAAACTTTCTCACCAAATTAAATGATTCATCTAGGTTTTATGAATAGCAATTATTACCTGGACTTTCTATCTAAAACCATGAAAGGACTTGCACATGTAATTAAATTTCTTCTAAATAGGAAACATTGATACGTAAATATGATACATTAAAGAAAAACACTTTGCTTATATATTGCCTTAAAACTTTTTCAGAAGGTCTATCTAACAGTGAACATTAAATGAAAGATATTTAGAATGAAATTAATGGCAGAAAATAACTGCAGCATTTACATAAACATTTAAATCTGTTTTGTCAGTAATAAAAACCCACTCAGCTCATATAATAATTTGAACATGTTTAACAAGCCATATAATACTTCCCAGCACATCAAAATCAGCAGATAATTCTGTGTTCACTTTTCCAAATACAAGAGAAAAGTCAAATACTCCTGCAAACTGGGGTTCGAATTTCAAGTAGACTATGGTTCAACAAAGATCTTGTGAATATCTTCTAAGTAGCAGGTGCTGTTCTAGAGCAGAGGATTCAATGGTGAACTAAGAAGATGAAAATATACACCTGAGGGAACCTTCTCTCTGGTGATGAGGGAAAAATAGTCATATCGTCAGATGGGGAGTAGGGGTCGTTTTGGAAGGAGATGGATGAAATTTTACACAGCATAGGGAAAGAATGCTTTAGTAGGAAGTGCCTCCCCCACCTCATGAAGATGTGATGAAGAGAGTCAGATTCACATGCCTCTGTGGGAAGAGAGGGGGTTGCCAGAACAGTGTGGGGAGAGTGGTGAGTCCAAGGACCAGTCGGAGGAGAGACCAGAGGAAGAGGCATTAAAAGATGAAGTCAGACACCTCAAAGGAGAACAGACCAAGCAGGGTTTCATCCATTACAGTGCGAGTCTTGGATCTTTCCCCAACGTGGGGAGAGACACCACTAGAGGGAAGGACATGCTCTCATTCCTTTTTAAGAGGCTCTTCCGGCGGCCATATTGTGACCGGAAGCACAAACAGGCATCCAGTTCAAGGAGACTGCAACACCTAGCAAAAAAGACCGACCAGGCCAGCTTACACCGAGGTGTCCTGATGTGGCTAAATCAAGAGCGTATTTTCAGAGGAGACCCAAAGCGTCCTGGGAAGAAAAGAGACTGGCTCTCTTTAAGATGTGTGAGCTGTAGAAGTGAAAGAACCGTGCTGTGTGAACTGAGTCAGGAGAGCTCAGGAAAGAACCTGAGCTGGAGGCAGGAGGGATGGAAGAAAACGTGACTATGATACTTTCCAGAATGACTGTTTCTCACAAATTGCAGGAAAACTTCACATGGTCAGATTTGGGCCAAATGTAGTGTGAAATGTGGAAGCAGGTAGAGAGATGGAGCTTCAGCTAAGAGGAACACCTCCTGTCTCTCTAGTCTCCTCTGGCACACTAGGAGGTGGGCAAGAGCACATCTCTCACCTGTCACCCAGCTTCCTAACCTCTTTGGAATGTCCCAAGAGACATAGGACCTATTAGTAATGGCTGTTGCCCCCACAGGTAAATTCTCCTGTTATCACACATCCCTGCATCTTCCCTGCTGCATGCCACATACATTTGGCTCCTTTCTCATGACATCATTGTGACATTTCCTGGCTGGGATATACAAGGGGCTTCACAACTTCATTCAAGTTAGACCTGGACATGCTTCCCAGGATCCCCGTTCTGTGGGCTGGCCTCACAGATCACTGTCAATCTCTTCCGTCTCAATTCCTTCTTCATTCCACACATGGCCCATAACAGAGTAAATATATAATAATGGCTGCCACCTGCTGAAAGCACTTTAACTTGAGCACTTTAACAAGACTTTCAGTGTCGTGTGGATTTCAGTGTTTCCAGACTTTCCGTTCTGACCTGAGTTTCCATCAGATCTATGTTATTGTGCGTATCTCCAGTGGCACAAGTAGGTCTACATCGTCATTGTTTCGGTGACTTCAGGTTGAAATGACAAGTGACATCCACTCTGCCCCATGACCACAATCATTCAAGGGATGACATCATAGATGAATAATTCACAAAGGATCGATATAGTCCCTGAAAAGGAGAAGCAAATGGAAGGAGCCGGTAGAGAGGAAGGAGAGGGAGGGGAGAAAGCAGAGCATGGGAAATACCAAGCTGTTCATGGCCAGATGCTACACAGCACCCAGAGCATGCTCAGGTATTGCTATCAGCCCTCCATACACCAGAGAAGAAATCAAATTGTGCGGTGCGGCAAACACAAGGGGAAAGGTGCGTCTCTCACCTGTTCTTTTGAAACTGAAATCAGTGGCGTGTGAATGGCACAGGGGTGACCAATGGCACCAGCATTGAACACGGGTTCCTTATATCAGTTTCTTCTGATTTCAAACGCGTTCACTCTGCACTGATAAACCCCACAAAAACTCCACTGGAATCCTATTGCTTGCAATGAGGAACTTAAGATATTCACACGATCAGTTTTAGCATCCACCATTTTCATACCTCCCTGAAGCCACACTCGACACTTTAGTATTATTTATTTTCTTCTGGCTTATAACCCCCCTCCCCTTCTCAGACTACTGAATCCTAGGCCCTCTTCAGGTGGTGGCTCCTCCATGCCACTTCTGAGCAAATGTGTGAAATGATTTGGGGAGCAGATTTTAAGCACCAAATTGCTCCTCGATGCCTCATTTTACTCTCTGATTTCTTTACCAGGTCCCTGCCATATCTAAGCATGGGGTGGGTCCCTGGGAGTAGAGAAATAATTTTTTAAAAAGAATGTTTTTCAAGAATGCATTGGCCTAGTTTCTAAAATTATTCTAATACTTAATCAAAATTCAATGAGATGCACACAAAGACATGACCTTCACCCAGCTGTAGGGTACAGAAACCCAAAGAGGTGTTTGGAAAGGAAAGGAAGAAAAAGAAAGGGAAAGGGAAGGGAAAGAGAATGGGGAGGGGGGGGTGGGAGGAGGGGAGGGAGGGGACCAATGCACACACACACATCTTACACATCTTATTCAGGCAGCATCAGGGGTTCTGTACAACACGTCTGAGCTCACTCTCCTATGCAGGGTCTGCATTAGCAGCACCACTGGGACCACCTTGTACAAGGGATGTAGATGACTAGACAACACTGTTAGGAAGTTAGACTCAGTGAACACGCAGCTGCTGGATCTGGGATGGACACTCTGAGGATGTCAATTTTGAGGCTCTGAGGAGGGTTCCTTGAAGGGAGAATCCCAGGCAAACCCACTCACTGGGTCATTGTGCCTGTAGGCTTCCCAGGGGACTGATGCCTGGTGGCCAGGGATGACACCTTCCTGTCAGCCACAGCAGGCTTTTTGCTCTGTGTAGGTAGATTTGCCTTAATTTAGTTAACACATATGGCTGTTTAAGGTACTTTTTGTATTACAAATCTTTATTTGACTGAGATCTATTTTGATTTCATGTATATTCCAATAATGACATAAAGGTGGTTCAATGGACCTATATTGTGCTAAGTTTCTTTCTTTCTTTCTTTCTTTCTTTCTTTCTTTCTTTCTTTCTTTCTTTCTTTCTTTCTTTCTTTCTTTCTTTCTTTCTTTCTTTCTTTCTTTCTTTCTTTCTTTCTTTCTTCCTTCCTTCCTTCCTTCCTTCCTTCCTTCCTTCCTTCCTTCCTTCCTTTCTTTTTTGTACTTAGATAGTCTCACTTCTATGTGGAATTTAGAGGTTGAACAAAAGATTAAGAAATGGCAAAGGCACTATTGATAGTTTCAGGGACATGAAAACAACCCAAATGTCCCAAGACACGTGGATGGATGAAAGAGATGTGCCTGTATACACAATGGAATATTATGCATCAATTAAAAATGACACATGTATGATAACATGGGTGGACCTAGAAGAAATCCTATTAGCAGAAACAAGTCAGAAAGAAAAAGACAGAAACCAAATGGTTTCACTAATATATGAAAATAAGAAAAACACGTAAAAGGCCAGGAGGAAAAGTCCAAAGAAATTAACAACCAAACTAAAGTAAACAGCAGGGGATGGGGGGTGGGAGGGAGTTGTCAGAGAGGGGAGGTGGTGGGCAATCCCTGGGGAATACAAAGATGTGAAACATATATATATATATTTATATATATATATTTATATATATACATGTGTGCATATATACATATATGTGCATATATGTATATATAAGAAATGGCAAAGCTAACATGTTGGCTATAGATATGAAGCATCCAACAAAGGAGAGAGGAGGAGGGGATGAAAAGGGGGAGGGGGGTGAACACAAGGGATAACAGGATGGATCATGAGAAATCTGGGACTATAGCAATAGCAAACAAATGCATCAATAAAAAGAGCCACAGTGGGATGGCCAAGAGATGGAGTGGCATGTGCAAGACTGAAGAGGGTTGGGGAAAGGCTGGTAATAAAGGGCTCCACTCCATTGGTTTTCAAACAACCCACTTCTTATTCCCCCGCATCCTGCTCCCCCAAATCCCATTGATCTCATTCATTCAAACCCTTTGAATTTTTATGTTTGAGAACCTCATAGTGATTGCTTTGACCAGAGCTGTTCAGGTCCCATGCTTCCCTTTTGATGTTTACTTTATGTGAATCCAATTCTTTGAACCTTAGAATATCAGGCTAATAACAGTGTGGGGAGCTGATCAATAGCACAGCGGCGAGGTCACCCGCCAGCTAGCAAGGGGCTGCTTGTACCATGCCTGGGTGCCCTTGCAGGTGGGGGGAGACTGGGAGCATCGTGTAAGAACAACCAAGAGTCTTCAGCAGATGACCCTTTCACTTATTGATGGTCTTTCAGTTCTTCACATTTTCTCATGAAAATATCAGCATGCGACACACAAGAACAGGACAGACTTAAATGGATAACACTCAAGGGAATACCCTTCAAAGTCACAGTGGCATAAATTCATGGCAAGTAAGAGCCCTCTTCTGTGAGATTCAGTTTCAACTCATCCTTTTAGAACTAGTTCTTTTGCTGTGGGGGCCACACACTTTGTCTATCCTAGCACCTCACAGGAACCATGAGTAATCATAGGTCTTGTCCCCAAATCTTCTGCAAAAGGGTTGCTTGAGTACTGTATTAACCATATTTTCTGATAATTTCTAAGGTTTGCTATGAGTTGATGAAGATACCAAATCAACATGGTTTCCCTTACAGCATAAATATTTAAAAAGACCTTCTCGTAGTTTTGTGTAATGATAGCCTTGAGTATTGATTCAATACAAATAAAGAAAATGCGTTTTTCTCTGTTTTATTTAAATAAAATCAGAATGTATCTGGCGCTGAAATAACAGTTTAGTTACTTAGGCTGCTATCACAACAATCTGAAAACTGTAAAAGGCGGCTGGAAGGAGTTCTGGCATATGTTATCATTTTAGTCATTTAAACTATCTTTAGCATGTCTTCTTCATAAGATGTCAAAAATTCTCATCAAAATGACTTGAGATGCATAAATTAAGAATGAACACGGTAACAAAGACTGAGATCCGATTGCGTTTACATTCGTAAGTTATCGTTTAATTAAGATTTTTAAATAATAGGAAATTAAATGATCGGAAGAACGCTAGATTTGAATTCAAATGAATTTGTCATTGGAACTAGGATGAGTTCTGGGAAGCCCCAAAGCCCTACACACTTGTGAAGTTTTGACTATGATGCAAAGGTCAAGCTAAGTGTTTGTGGCATTAATGGTTCCCAGTCTGCCACCCTGTTCTGTGTAGATAAACAGAAATGACCTCTGTGTGATAATTTCTGACACCAAGTGTTATTTAAACTGTCTTCATCGAAAGTAGGTCAACTTCTCTTGGCAAGGAAAGTCAACTTCTCCTTTCAAAGAAATAGCTTTTTTGGTTGGAGATCTAAGCTTCAAGTTTTAGTCCTCGACTAATACTATATTTTCTAATGCTTTCATTTCCACAATACAGTCTACCTTGAGATTTTCTAAATTCTCTTATCAGTATACTGCTCTTCATCCAACAACTACTTCTAATGCTACCCTAACTTCTCCAATTAGATACCACATGCAAACAGTGTCACCTTATTGTTTTCATACTCTTACACTTGAGAACAGAGCTAGAATCTTTCTACTCAATCAGAACTATCTTGGCATCTTTTGACACAAACCTTCCCCTCTAAACTACATGCACCTACCACACAGGCATACACACCATTACTCACACTCTTCAACTTGGAATGACCTTTCCCCAATCTTACTAGGGTCCAAAATCCAGGTTTTCTTCAGGAATACATTTCACATCTTACATGAACTCTTATCAGAATGTCACCAACCTCCTGGAGTCATGATTTTTTTCTCTAAATTCTGATAAGTTGAAACTTATCATGGTTCATTGCTTCCATCATGTATTATCCTTCAACTTGCTTCACCTGTTCACCCATTGATAACAAAAAAGGAACGCTCTTGCACTGCTGGTAGGAATGTAAACTGGTCCAGCCACTATGGAAAGCAGTGTGGAGGACCCTCAAACTAATGAAAATGGAACTACCCTTTGACCCAGCAATTGCTCTTCTGGGAATCTACCCAAAGGAGACCTCAGTATGGGTACAAAGGAGCACCTGTGCCCGCATGTTTATTGCAGCACTATTTATAATTGCAAGAACATGGAAACAACCCAAATGTCCCAAAACAGAGTGGATGAAAAAGATGTGGTATATATACACAATGGAATATTACTCATATATTAAAAATGACAAACTTAGATGAATTTATGATAATATGGACATGTATAAAACCATTTAAATAACATTTAAGGTCCAGGGATTCCAACCCCCTCCTCCTTCCCAGATGGGTTTTCTCCCAACCCCAGAATCTCCTGCCTCCTTCCCTCCCACATGAACATCTCTGGCTAGGATAAAGAACCCCAAAGATTGGCAGAACCTGTGATACGCCCATTTGCCTGTGTGTTTTCCTCTGCCTAAACAGTGTGGTCAATCATCTCACTTTGCTTACTCATTCTACTTCTCCGATCCTAACTGTCAGAAATGAAGTAGTTTCCTCTACTTCTAACGAAGCACACCCCAGGCCCCACCATGCCTGAGAACACACGTCTGACGCTGTTGTGTAGCCTTCTCAGGGGCAAGTCCTGTCATACCCTTGTCCTGCTTTGGGTTCACAGTGTGATACATGAAGCCCCAGCTGCTTAACTCTGGCTTCTTCCAGCACCCTGCACCTCTTTCAGGACATCATGTGCTTACTCTTTTAATGGTGTCTCTAATTTCCTATTAAATTGAAAGCCTTAATCAACTGAGAAGCTGGGTTTCTTGCCTTGTGAGGAAGTGGAAATCTGCCCGGGGAGCAAAACAACTAGTTAATGACATATTCCTTATTTCTATGGCAGGGAAAAATGAGAAGAAACACAAAATTGTTAGATTTCCAACTGAAATAGTATTATCATTCATAGCCTGTTACTCCGGGAAGAACAATTATTTTAGGCTGAATATAAAATAGGAAGATAGAGTGGGGAATGCGCTTTTAAGCAAAAGGCCGTAAATGCCTGATGAAAGAATTTAGACTTCATCTTAAAAGATTAGGATCCAAAAAGAAAATCCGAAAACCACTACCAAAAGGGACATAGATAAATGAAGGCAGGCTGGGCGTGCTCACAGCTTGAGAAAGACAATAAGGGGATGGTAGCGTGGTAATGAACTGCAGAACACATTCACAGGTTAGTTCCAAATGACTGTGATCAGAAGGGGAGTGAGAAGTCAGTATTGCCAGGCATTCTTAACAGAAAAACTGCCAGGCTCTTATCAGAGGGAAATGCCTGAGTTTTAGATATTAGCAACAATTTCAATTTTTAAAACAACCATGTGAAAAGAAGCACCATCCAAAAGTCATCTCTGCAGGCTGCACTGGGTCAACAGGCCACAAATTTGTACCCTCTGAAAGGAAGATCAGGGACCATCGTGTCATCAGCTCTGTGTTTTACAGTGACCAGGTTCATGACTAAATGAAACTCCAGAGGGATGCTGGGTGATCAGGGAGTGAATGAATGCGAGTCTTAAGTCTAATGGATTAGCGGTCATGAGGATGGCTCCATGTTAACATGAGTCTTGGAAGGCACAGATAAAGGCAGTGGCCATGTGGTAACAGGGGAATTTACCTGTGGGGGCAACAGCCATTACTAATAGGTCATATGTCTCTTGGGACATTCCAAAGAGGTTAGGAAGCTGTTAGGTTAGGGTGACAGGTGAGCAAGGTGGTGATGCCCACCCTCTAATGTGCCAGAGGGGGCTAGAGAGACAGGAAGTATTCCTCTTAGCTGAAGCTCCATCTCTCTACCTGCTTCCACATTCCACAGAAAGGCAGACCTTGACTGAGGTCACACTTACCTGTGTTTTGCATGTGTCAAAGATCATTGAACTGTACAGTCACCATAGTTGGATGATACTTTTTACTATCTATAAGTTAAAGATATATTGAAGAAATACTTTGGGGGTAACGTTCCTAATTTTAGCTCACAGGTTTTCATATCTAGCTGCACATGAGAATCACTGGGGGAACTTTAAAAGGCATTGTTACTTCGGTGTAAATCATAAATATTGACTTCAGATAGGTTTTGACAAAAATACTTGAGAGAAATCCATAGTTGAATTCAATGAATTCCCTACTTAGCTAACGTGCCTGTTAAACATTTTTTTTCCTTTTTATTCTGCTAATTGAGGTAACTTTGGTTTGCAACACTGCATATGGTTTAGATGTATAGGTTCTTAATCTGTGCAAATGTCTGTTATCACACCAAGCTCACCATTTCCTACCCTACCAGCTAAGAAGAGTTCCTGACATCATCACAGGGTCACAAAGTTAGCCTGTTAGTTGAGCACGATGGGGAAAGAGCACTATAGCAGAGGGGAATGAAGTTGTTGATGATGGGTGTAATGTGGTAACAACACCTTAGAAGGGGAATCCTATACTTCTAGTAGACAAACAGCCATGTAAACCAAGATTATCTCAATGAAAACAAGGAAAAGACATGTTAGCCTGATTGCTTTCAGAGCAAGGAAGAATGTACACTAAGGAATATCTCTAGACTAATTTATTTTGGAGTCCGGGACTCAGGGAAGAGATGGAGTCATTTCAGCAGATAGGTCAGCATTTGTACATGGAGAGACTTGCTGACACAGCAGCAAGGTAAACCAACCTCTAGGTGGTTTCCTGCTGGATTCTACCATTGAATATAAAGATCTGAATGAGCTTCTGAAAGCGGATGTGTTCAGACTGCCTGTCATGGCGGACAGTTTGACAAATTTGGCAGTAAGTTAAAAAGCATCCTGCATCCATTCTCAACAAGCATCTTCAAGCTGAACCGATACAACTCATGAAACTCACAGAACCCAAACATCTGTCTGACTTGCCCACCAAAACTAGTATCTAGAAGAACCAAACAAGGATGGGGATGCCAAAAGGGTTTCATTTCCTCGAGAAACCCTGCCTGACTTCCTCTGACACATGGTCACTCATAAGCACATTTTTTGTTCTATCACTATTTCTTATACCCCTTTGACCTTCTCTCTCTTAAACTCAGAAATGTCACTTTGTTATTCAGAGACCACTAGTTGTTAATAAGTATTTGGCTTTGCTGAATCACCCCCTTTGGAAGCATCCAATTTTTCCTTGTCCTCTGACTGACTTTACTATCCATAATCCTTTGAATGATTTCCATTTGCTACCCATGGTACATTTCATCTATCCTTGTGGCTAATTAGTATCTTGTTGTGTGGACAGACCACATCGTCTTGATCCAATTCTCCACCATTGGGCAGGTGGATTATTTCTAAGTCCTAGTTATTGTAACTAATGCTGCAATAAGCATGGTGGAACATACCATTTGTTAAGTTGATGGTTTCATGTTGTTAAATAAATGTACAGGAGTGAGATGGTTGGAGCATACGATCTTTCCATTTTTGATTCTTTAGGGTAAATACAGGTCATCTTCAATATGGCAGCACCAGCTCCCATCCCCATCTGATAAGCACACTTTACCAAAAATTTAAGAACTTGAGTGAGCTGAGGAAATGTTTATTTTCATGGCTAAATCAAAATCATAGTCTCCACCCTGAGGGAACTATATTTTCTCTTATAGCACCCTTATAACTCGTCTTTCGTACTCTTCACATTCAACCAACAATACAAGAAATCCAATACTATCCTGAAAATAAATCATTCAGGTGTAATACACCCCAGGCAGAAAAGGAGGACTTGGCAGGTGAAAAGGCTTCTGAAAAGATTGCGCATCCAAGAATTTCTGTGACATTCTGTGACAGGAAGGCAAACAGCAGTTGTGTGGCTGTCGCTGGTCAGCATCACCTTCCCCAGATACTCATCTGCGAAAAATGTCCATCATTCTGTTTTGTTGTTACTGTTAATAACCTCCCTCTCATGCACCCAAAAGGTGCAGCACTGACTGAGAATAGCAGCTAAAAACAGGAAACTAGAAGGCTGGGAAAGCCCTCAGTGCAAAGAACAAGGCAGTGGTGCCAGAATGGAGAGGCAGAGACTGGCTGGCATCACCTATGCTCATAAGCTGCCTTTGCACCTAATTAGTGGCCCTTCGAGCTGTAGTGAAGGGTTTCAAAGTCTAACAACACTCCCCCAAGACCCTCCTCTCATAATATGCATGTCTCGCAGTCATTGCATCGTGCAATTTCCGTACCTTGCCATTTCATTTGGCAACTGCACCTCAATAAAGCTGGAACCAAACAAACAAACAAATAAGTAAATCATCTTCATGTTAAAAGCCAGGTTGCAGCTGCAGCAGCAGGAAGAAAATATTCAAGGAACAGTGAATAAGCTTCTTCCACTTTATATTCCTATTCAATAGGGGCAGAAATGTACCCAAGAGAAATGCCACCCAATGATCGTTTGTAAAATATTCTCTAGTGTCCAATCAGCAGCATTTATGTTGCTCGGTGGTGGGATGTAAAGGAACAAAGAAACTGGGCAGGGTGGGGAGTCAGAAGGAGGCAGCAGTCACAAAAGAAAAGAGGTGAAGGGCTAAAGAAAACAGTAGGAAGAATGTGCAACACAGGCCTGAAATGACTCCAGAAGTCTGTCCAAGAACATTCTAGAAGTGAATGTCTGACTCGAGAATCCATGAACCTTATGGGGTCCTGACTCCTCCCTGATCTTTGCTGAAAGAAATAGTGGTCTTCTTCACCAGAGACAGACGGTTGACCCTGCCCATGGTTCTAGTACCTCACCAAAGCCTGGTCAGAGACTTGTACTCTATTGTGATTTCAGAATAAATCTCTAGAACTCCTGACAGGGCAATGGGGATCTAGTATTTCTTTCCAGACAGAGGTCCTATTGCATTCATTCCTTTCGATGTCTGAAAGAGAGGAGGAAAAAGAGAAGCAGGCTGAGGTGGAGACGGGCAGACTCCTTGTTTCTGTATGTTCTAAAGTGTGGGTGGGCACTGAGAAGGAATAGGAGTGGAGCTCTCTAAGGAGCTGCAGCTTCAAAGGACATCTGTATTCAGGAACAGCCATCAGAAAACTGAGTGACAAGTTTGATATGTGATGACACCAGGCTATGTGAAGCCTCGCTTCAGAACTCCAACCTGGGTTCCAGGAGAATACACACTTTATTCATTTGCACATCGCCTGTCTACAGCCAGTCACCTATTCTGCAGTGGAGCCATTTCCCATCGTAGAGCAACATTCTTCTAATTGCAAATTGGAGAAATGCTTTCTAGAAATAAGAGAAATTGGGGTGCCAGGTTCCCTTGTTGTCTCTGTACCCCAAGAGCAGTCAGGAATACCATTCTGGAATCAATGCTCATTGTAGTTTCCTAGAGAGTAGATTATGATTGCCTGCTCACTTTGGAGCATGGATCTGTGTTACATGTTGGGCCACATGGGCTGGCAAAAGGGAAATAAGATATCAAATATGGGGTCAGGAAGGTGTGTCTCTAAGTCTCACCTAGATAGCTTCATCCAGAGGACTCTTTCCAGGACAGGCTTATCGCAGCAGTTGACATTACTATCAGCCTTCGATTGCTTATGATGCAATTCCAGTTTCAGTGGTTATTTTACTTGTAGCTATATTGGCTTCTGTTTGAGATATGCTAGAGACATCGTAGAGATATCATCATCTATGCCTGACACTGTTGGTCCCTTTGAAGCCTGTAATTCAGTGGTTTGGGTTCATTCATTCATTCATTTATTTTTAGAGACTATGGCTCACTATGTTGCCTGGGGGAACTACAGACTCTCATTGTCCAGGGTACCCTGGACCCAAGAGATCCCAAGCCTCAGCCTCCCAGGTAGCAGGGATTATATGCATGCACCACCTCCCAGCTAATTTTTTGTGACTAGGTTTTGCCAGGTTGTCCTGGGCTGGTCTCCAACCCATGGACTCAAGCAATTCCTAGTCTCTGCCTCTCTTTCTAGGCTGGGATTAAAGGCACACACCACCATGCTCAGCTCCATTATTTCTTCATGTCTGGTGAGCAAGGAATGACACCAGGGGAACTGCACCCTTCTGGGAGTCTTGGCTGTGGAGCTGAGACATGCTAAGTGCGCTTACATTTTTCCTTCAAAGTCGCACAGCACAGGTAACTTCTTAGACCTTGGGCTACACACACCAAGAAGAGTAAAAATCATTTAGCTGCGTATTTCTAAGGAGAAGTCCATGAACCAACTACACAGCTTGCTTGTCAGGATGAAGACCTTGGCCATCTGATGGCCTCTGGGTGCCCAGTGATCCAGAGCTATAGGGTCGGGCTCTGCCCATGCAGGTAGGCACTTCTCAAAACCAAATGTGCCTTCAAAACTATCAGCCCAGACCTCACATCCTCCATGAAAAGCCTCCTCTGACATTCTCCTTTCAAGACAGGCTCTGATCAGGCGAAGCTCCCCATCCCGGCCATATGCCAGGGAGCTCTGAGCTCAGTCTCATCAATGGCTGGTTCTCTCTCTTTTTTTCACTTGAGGTAATTATCAAACAACAAAACCGACACTTCTTGGGTCACTCAGTGGGTGACTCTGTGGCCTGTTTTATTCTCAAGTGAGAAAAAGAAAACCACTCGCCCCTCAAGGGAAACCATAAGCAGAGAACCATCATGAATCAAGAAGAATGGACTTGCTCTTAAACACAGAATTCTCAGATTTACATTAGATGTCTGAAATGGAAACGTAGCTTCATAATTCCATATAATTCCTTTTTATAAAATGATGTGTTATTAGCACTTACTGGAATTTTTACAAATGTCTAAATGTCACCATATAGTATCATATATTCAAAAGACTAAGAATAGCTTTTTTAAGAAGGTGTTGTGAAAAGTCTTATTCTCTTCAACTTGAAAAACCGGAGTATTTGGCGTGGATGTGGAGAGAAAGGAGCACTCTTACACTGCTGGTGGAAATGTAAGCTGGTTCAGCCACTATGGAAAGCTGTTTGGAGGATCCTCAAACCACTGAAAATGGAACTACCATTCGATCCAGCAATCCCCCTGCTGGAAATCTACGCAAAGAATTCAAATACACTAATTCAAAAGAACAACTGTACTCGGATGTTTATCGCAGCACAATTGCCAGGATATGGAAACAACCCAAATGTACCAAAACAGATGAATTAATAAAAATCCAGTGGTCTATGTACACAATGGAATAATGTTCTTCAATCAAAAAGGAAAAATTTATGTCATTAGCGGCAAAATGGATGGAGCTAGAAGGAATGATGCTAGCAGAAATAAGTCATTAAGAAAGAGAGAAATATTAGATGATCTCACTTATATGAGAGATAAATGGAAAACAAACTAACTAACAGCAAGAAAAATTTAAAACCGCCAGCATAACTGAAATATAGAGCAAGTTGGAGGGGGGACTGGGGGAGGGATGGACACAAAATATTAACATAGTTAATATTTTATGGTTCACAGGTGACAGGGTGGTGGGAGAACTCTGGGACTGACAACATGGAAGGAAGGAAGGAAGGAAGGAAGGAAGGAAGG
>PVHY01004290.1:0-34579 GCA_004024945.1 Uropsilus gracilis
CTTGTTTTCTCTTTTTGGATTGACATTTACAACTTGACCATGTTCAATACAAGTTCCCCAAGTCCTAATGGTCAATCTCTCTGATCCCGTCCCTCCCTCCACCCTTCCTCTCTCCCTCTCTTACTCCTCTCTTCTCCTCTCCCTGGTTTCCATCCTTCCCTTCTGGGAGCCAACTCAGCACCAGGCACTGTGCTGCCTTGGGGGAGGAGGGGGGGCTTGGTCAAGACTGGGTCTTGGCTGGCCCCTCTTCCATGGCCACGCCCTTCTCACAGACCCTTGTTCCTAGGCCTTCTGATGGAGTCTCCAGCCTCCTGTCTTCCTCCCACTCTGCCACACACACAACTATACACACTCCAGATTCATCCTGCCAAATTACAGTGCTTATCTCACCGCTTCCCTGGCTAAAATAGTCTTAGAGAACTCCACCAACGAAAGTAACTTGTTCAATGTGTTCAGTTTGTCCCACCCTCTCCGTGGCCGTAGCTTATGTTCTAGCTAAGTCTACAGTGCGCTGTTTTGAACCCTCCCTCCCTGCCTGCTCGCACCTCCTGCTACCCTCACTCTCTAGAACACTTCACATAAGTGCCTGGCATTGCTTCCTCCTCCAGGAGGTCTCTGCTGATTGCCCCTTACAGAGGTTACATTTCCTTGTTACCTTCCCAGGCCCCAGTCTTTTATTTGCAATTGTTTTGTATTTTGCTCCACCTCCTCTGGTGTCATCTGGGTAGATTCCTGTGTTGGATCATCCCCTCCTCTTTCAGGTCAAAGACATTCATCACTCTCCATTTTTTAGACTCTGCAGAAGGAACCTGGAATTGGGGTCAAGAGAAAGCTGAATGTTCTGCTCCCCCAAACCCCAGCTTCTGCACTAATCACCTGTCTGGTCTGCAGCTGGGTAGCTCACCATGGCATGGTTGTTCCTGGCTCCACTTCTCTTGGGAGAGTCAATGAATCAGTGGGCATCAGGCCTCTCACAGGGCCTGGCACAGGAGCTATTGATACAAGCCAATCTCCATGTCTGGGGAGATACGTCTTTCCAAAATCTGGACAAATAAATGTCATAGCCATCACTGTCTCCAGGTGGCCTGGAGGTGTCTGGGTTAGCCATGGCTTGGAAACCTGAAACCGGTGTGGGGTTCAGAGTCCTCTGAAACTGGGGTCATTCTGAAACAGACCCGCTACTGACTCTGACAACTCACATCAGGAATGAGATGGGCAGTCTCCCACCAGGAAGCGGAAACTTGTCGCTCCTCTCCTCCCAACCTTGCTTGTGAAGGTCTGGAAGAGCAGGACCACTCACATCCACTTCCGCCTCTGCTCACCCATCTCCCTCGCAGACCTGGTGGTTTGGGGACCAGATGAGGGTTTTACTTTCCTCCCAATTGTCTTTGAAGACAATTCTTGATTGTTTTATTCAAGGAAAGACTTGGCTGATGATTTGCATGTCCGATTCACACACCACCCAAACATCCTATTACCCAGATAACTGAGTGGAGTCTATACCCATTTTTTAAAAAATCCCTCTAAGGCTATACAAGACCCACATTTTGTCGAAATTAGATGCATTCATTTAGGTAAAGGCATTGCCCTGTGGCTTATCTGAAAGGGGGTGCTTCCTGCCCTCTTGCTATGCCCAGGTGGGGGTATGTAAATCTGGGTGAGGTCTCAACCTGGCTGGCTGGAGCCCACAGTGAAGATGGCAGTCATTCTTGGACTGAGAAGGCAAGTGGGTGGCCAATCTCCAGTGATCTGGGAAACAGGTTAGAGGTGACTTTTGAGGCTGATGAAGTCGTTCTGCCAGAACGCTGAGATCATGGTTCTTGAACTGCAAACTCAGGGGCTGCAACTGGAAGAAATTGGCCCAGAATGAGCATTCCAGGGCCTCGCCTGGCCCGATTGTTAATGAGTAACAGCAGCAATGAAGAGAGCGTGGGTGGTGCTGCCAGGGCCGAAGGGCTTATCTTGTCCAGACCTTCGGCGAGGTCATTTGTATTCTCCTCCCTGGAAATTCTCGCTCTATCTCTCCATCGTCTGACATTTACACTGAGGAGCCCAGGCCTGAAAACCCTAAAAACGGACTCGCCTGAAGTCACGTTACTGAGCAGCTGAGTCAGGATGGAAGCCTGATTCTCTCCAAAACCCTGTCTCAATGTGGGGGAAGAGGCTTGGTCAGGCTTTTTCCTTGTTATCAGCACCTGGAGACTTGCATCTTCCCTGTGTTTGTGCAGCCTGGTGGATGTGTGCACGTGTGAGTGGGCACGTATGAGTAGGCACACCTGGGTCTGGGAGAGAGGGGAGAAAGGGGTGCAAAGTGCACCAGAGACTGGAAGAGCATGCTCTTAAGCAGAGCATGGAGAAAGCTTGAGAGAGCATGGAGAAAGCATGCCTCCTAGCACCCCCAACCCATCCCGGCCCTGCCCTGCCTGGTGCATCTGTATAACTGCCACACAGACTGGTGAGCCTGATGCTTGCCCCTACAACTGGAGATGAGGGTTGGTTACGTGAACTTAACCATCTTGATGTGATAGTATGTACATATTAACCACTTCAGCATAAGACTCCCAGCTGACTCAAATCTTTCCTCCTCACCTGGTTTTCTTGATTGAAATGAAACATGAGCGTGTCCGGGGCAGACAGCATGTAGCACGGGTATCCGCATTCCTCAGGTGCTACACTGAACACTGGTGTTCACGGCATGGCGTTCACCACCATCGGCATCCTTCTAGGTGAGCACTGTGGTCCCCACCTTTAAAGACAAGAGACTGAGGCTCAGAGAGGCCCACCAACCTGCCCATGGTCACACAGCCAAAACGAGGCAGAGTCAAGACGAACACTGGTAGTCAGGGAACGAGGACCAGGGCTGGCAAGAAATGGGTTTATTAGTCCTGGTGCTGACTCAATGGATTCATAGCCAAAGGCTGATGCCCCTGACACAGAGTCAAGGGTTGACATACACTTTCTGTGGACTGGCCTTCTGGGTGGGCTGTCATGGGTGGTAGTGGAAGGCCTGATGTGGTGAAGACAGAATGAGGAAGATTCAAGGAGAAACTGGGCTACACACAATTAAATTGAGTCAATCAGTCTTGGGTTGTTTCTCTAGGTCCCTAGGCTGGATTTCATAGGTCGCTGTACTTCAGCATATTTCAGATTGTGCTTCACCTGGTCATCTTATTTTGAAGGAGGGAGGCCTTCTGCAGGCAATAGCACAGCAGCATCTTCTAGAAGAGTCCTTAAAGCCATGTTCTCGTTACAGTTCGGACCTGACTCTTTGTCCTCCAAAGAGGACTTTACCCCAGCACCCGCGGCCTTGTGCTCTCAAGGAATCACCTCCAATCACGTCTTGGGGTGTACCTTGGGGTACAGTTAGGAAGCATGGTCCAGAATCCATATTTCTCGTTTAAGTTTTGGAGGTTATTGTTCTTGATAAGAGGCTTTATGAGACCTTTTGTTTCATGACTAAAGTTTCATAATATTCTTAAAAACATATGGGTGGGTCACTGCAAATTTATAATCTGCTCGGTGTGGAATCTTCTTAGATTAAAAACCTAACATTTACTCTAAGAAGAAACCAAAAATAAATTGGGGAGGTTTTTAGGTGGTCTCAGATCAGGTGAACAGTGAATAATTTGCATGACTCTCTCAAATTAGCGCATCATTCTAGAGGTGAAAATTAATAATGCTCTTTTGAAGAGGCTGGTAAAAAAAATGAAGAGTATCTGTGAGGAGCCTGGTGACTAATATGGTGTTTATATGGGGCCTTGGCAGGTTTTGGATATTGAGATTTTTTCCTCCTGCATTCAAACCAGTTCTGCTATCCACAGCTGAAAGCAAAGAGATTGAAATTCTGTCAAGTGAAACCAAGATACCTGATGGTTCCTCCAACCTAGGCCACAGGGTAGGCAAGAATTCTGTCTTCCGGTACCTGCGGGTAAAGAATCTCAACATTATCAGAGCTTCTCAAACTATAAATCAAGGACATCATTGCCCAGAACGTGTATTACATCCCAGATTCCTTGGCTTCATTTCAGATTCTGCTGTGGGGAGGTGACAGGGCCATTTTTACGCAGAGTGAAGTTTCAGCCTTACCCTTCAACTTAATCCTGCAGTACAAAAGTCCTATTGCACTTGAGAAAACAAATTTGTAAAGGATAATTACATTTCCTTTCATCACATTCCGTTTCTCTGGCAACGCTTTATGTCAGCTTCAGCTTCTCCTTGCAAAGGTGGCATCAGGGATACCTAAAGCCTCAGACAATTCAATGAGCATAATTCAAAAAGCATAATTCAGACAACACCTTTGACCGGCATGCACACTCAAACTTTCATAGTTTTTAGTAAGTAGCAAATTTGAAATGTTATTGTAGCCATCCTTTAAAACCATTCTGGCAAAGACACTTTATTCCTCTGGTGCTGATAATCCACAGAAGCATTCAATTTAGGCATTCAGATAAGAGAGGGAAAATGGAGAGTCCTGTGCATATGTGTGACCAGCCCCAATAATGTCAGTTAGGACTATTGCATTGGACAAAATTGCCCAGAGACCCCGTCCCCATTCTTCTGTTCAGTACAATTTTATTTTTTCCATAGGAAAGTACATGAAAAGGCTTCGGGATACTTTGTCATTTTGGAGACATTTCCCCTTGGAGATAATAGGCGTTGACCTGTGTACTTTCTTGCTGGATAAGTCAAAATGATGGGCGTGGGGAGAATGGTGAGAGCTGAGCATGGCAGAGCACCCCCAGCCTCCATGGGGTGCAGCTGGCTCTGCTTTCTGCCCTGGCTGGTGCAAGTGGGGAGGGTGCGATTGCAAAGTCAAGTCACGCTCTGCAGATGAGTCTGAGGCAAGTGGAGGCTGAGGAAGCTGGGCTCAGGACATCAGGGCCTGCCAGACCCTGAAAGGCCTGATGTTCTGTTAACTGAAGAGGCGCTGAGCTGCTTTCTAATTAAAGCCATGGGTTCGGTGGCTGTCACGAAGGAGTAGGAGTGTATTACTGTCACGGCGCTTCCTCTCTTCCCGCCTCAAAAAACCAAAACCCAAACCAAACCCCCACCCTCCGGAACTCCAGAAATAGCTGTTTCAGCATGTCATAATACCATCATACCCTTGCTAAAGGGGGTGTTCAGAAGGCACACTCCCTCTTCCTAAATCGTGTTTTGTTGGCAAAACATGTTTTTCCTTCTAAGAATAACTGAAAATTTTATGACTTTCAACAAATGAGGTGAAAAAGTCACGTGTTTCTGCCCAAATCTCTGTCCTTGTGGACGATGCCATTTCAGCTGGTTGTTTTTGCATGAAAGACTAGCTTTAAGGTATAATTTGGTCACTAGCAAGGGTGTTACTGCTTTTCACCTTCCTTCAAAATACAATGCTAACCCACCTCCAGAATTCTTCTTGGCTGCATTTTCCAATGTTAGTCCCTGTTCTGAAAGTAATTCCTTATTATTCCTTTCCCTCAAATTGATAACATTCTGTAACGTAGCCATTTCTAAGGCCAACGTCATCTCCACTTTTTCTTGCTGAATACTTATCTTGGTGAAATCATAAGGATAAACATAATACTTCATATCGAATGCTTGTTTTGGATACTAAAGGCTGATCTCACATAGTTCTCACGGCAACGTGATGAGGTAATCTGGCGAGCTGTTTCTCGCTGCCTCCATTCAATATGCCAGCAAACTTTACCTCAAAATAATGAGCTCCAGGTCATACATCCAGGTTGTTTGGTATCCTCTTAAACCTTGCACATCCTCGCCACATCTTCAAGCCTATTGCTCCTCTTGCCTATGATGCACTCTTTTTACCTCTGTTTCTTGAATGTTCCACAACCTTCCAGGTTCACCTCAATTCCTACCCCCGTCAGAAAGCCTTTCCTAGTTACTCCAGTGCTAATTGGCCTTCCTTCCTCTTCAGAATCCCCAGAGCAGCTCATTACTGATGTTAGATAGCGTGTGTCTTGTTTTTTCTGACCTGAGCTCACATCATTTGCACTTTTGACGCCTCTAGGCCAGCCCTGGTGATGTCACAGTACTCGATGACAGAGTTTTTATTGCAAAAAAGTATTGACAACCAAATATAGCTTGAATGCTAAGAAGCCCTTGCTAGAGAAGGGCTTTTAGGAGCTGCAGGCTGTGCACAGGTGATACCAACTCTTTCCTGATGGATCGTACAGCCCCTCAGGTGAGTTGATCGCCTTCTCACATGGATGTTGTGGAATATTTATATCTTACTTCAGAAAAGCCACCCTTTCACATGTTTAAGATAATTTAGAGAGTGAATTCAGTCAGAGCCAAAAGCCATCCCATAGCTACCCCTTTAAGGATAATTGGAGTCTGTTTTTGCAGGGAGATTGGGGACTGCAGTTGACATTGATCTTTGTGGATCTTTGTGAATCGGTGTTTACTGCCTTGCTGGGCTCATCGGGTGGCAGGCAGGCAGGAGTTATGACTCGAACACTCCAAAGGAAGAATGTGTCTTGTCTTTCTTTCTTTAAGTCATAACCAATCATGCAAGTCTTGCCTGACTGCTGAGAACAGCAACATGGGAAGCAGGTGAAGTGTCGACCGCCAGAAATTTGAAAATTTCTTTTGGGGTTGAGAAATGTGAGCAGAGAAAACCAACAATATCCATTAAACACTGTGAGTTGTGAGGGTTATTGCAAAGCATCACGAAGAACTGCTATTGAACCAGGAGGAGGCTGGGGGTTAGTGTCTTAGTTAACTTGGGCTATGGTAACAAATGCCCTGCGGGTGGGGGGGGTAGGGGGAACAGGACAAATACCCAGTTATTCTCACAGCTCTGAACTTGTGAAATGTGGGTTCAGTTCTTGGTGAAAACCTGCTTCCTGGTGGACTGCCACATTCTGACTGTGTCTCCACATGGCAAGGGCAAGACAGAAAGTTCCCCTGCCTCTTCCTTTAAGGGCACTGATCCTATTGTGACTCCCCCACCCCAACCCTTCTACCTTATCTAAATCTAGTCATTTCAAGATGGCCCTGCTGTGGGTCTGGCAGGCCCTGAAGTCCAGAGCCCAGTTTCCTTGGCCTCCACTAGCTGCAGACTCATCTGCAGAGCGAGGCTTGGCTTTCCAATCACACCCTCCCCACTTGCACCAGCCAGGGCAGAAAACAGAGCCAGCTGCATCCCGTGGAGGCTGAGGGTGATCTGCCATGCTCAGCTTTCATCATTCTCCCCACGCCCATCACTTTGTTTATCCAGCAAGAGAGTGCACAGGTCAACGCCTATTATCTCCAGGGGAAAGAGTCTCCGAAATGACAAAGTATCCCGAAGCCATTTCATGTACTTTCATATGGAAAAAAAAAAAAAACACTGAACAGAAGAATGGGGACGGGGCCTCTGGGCAATTTTGTCCAATGCAATATTCCTGACATTATTGAGACCGATATACACACGTGCACGGGACCCTCCATTCTATCTCTATTAGCTGCTGCTCATACACAAATTACATCTTTCTAATAAGAGGCGAACAAAACCAAATGCTCAGCTCTTCGCTCAATATTTTTCAGCATTAGTCTCATTTTTTCCTGCTGAGAAAATCCTTCACTCCATCTTAGGCAGTCCACGGAGCAGTTTTCAGTCCCTAAAATGACCTAGAGATCTAAAACATTAAAATTGTTTTAAATTATACTTGAAGTTATTCTCAGACCAATAGACCTGGAGGAAGTGGAGCTTGAGCCTGGAGAGAAAAGGAACACTCTTACAGTGCTGGTGGGAATGCAAAGTGGTCCAGCCGCTATGGAAAACAGTGTGGAGGACCCTCAAATGAATGAAAATGGAACTACCTCTCAACCCAGCAATTCCTCTTCTGGGAATCTATCTAAAGGAGAGCAAAACACTAGTCCAATAGGAAATCTGTACTCGGATATTTATTGCAGCACTATTTACAATAGCCAGGATTTGGAAACAACCCAAGTGCCCGCAAACAGACAAATGGACGAAAAAGTTATGGTGTATGTACACAATGGAATAGTCTCCATCAATCAAAAAATGACAAATATGAAGCGTTTGTGATAACATGGATGAACCTAGAAGGAATCATGTTAGCAGAAATAAGTAAGAAAGAAAAAGTCAGAAACCAGATGGTCTCACTTATAGATGGGGCATCAGGGACAGAAACAAAAGATCAAGAGGAAAAAAGTCAAAACAACTAAACTAAAGCATACAGCTAGGGAGGGGGTCGGGGGGAGAGGGAGAAATCAGGGGAGGGATGAGCACAAAAAAATCAAGATGTCAGTTGATGGGTGATATCATGGTGGGAGAACCCCAGGGGATACAGTGATGTAAAATTAAAATAAACAAACGGACAAAACAGGTTTGGAATGTTTGGGAGTGGGCTCTGGGAAAGGCAGGTTTTAAAACTCCCTCTGATGCTCAGTAAGTGATGAAACCTCTTCTCTTTAATTACCCAAATCTGGACACTTTTGGGGTGACACCTAAGGCTTTTTCCCTGCTAAC
Source organism: Uropsilus gracilis (assembly GCA_004024945.1). Taxonomy (NCBI): domain Eukaryota; kingdom Metazoa; phylum Chordata; class Mammalia; order Eulipotyphla; family Talpidae; genus Uropsilus; species Uropsilus gracilis. The sequence continues at coordinate 8,474 of PVHY01004290.1, forward strand.
TTCTGACATGCGGACCAAGGTATAGTTTTGAGGACTTGGGATAAAATCGCATGGTAGTATCAAACACACAGCTTTTGAGTGTTTTTATACACAAATTCAGAAGGGCCTCATGCTAATAATTCTTGAATATTTTCTTCAAAAGCATGTTTAGAGGGGTAGCAGAAGGGCAAATACTGGCAGAGGTTCAGATTTAGGAGTTGGGGAGGGTCTGCTGGTGCCAGAAGAAGGAATCAGAGTGAATATAGACAACACTAAAGTTTAAAACATCTCCTTGAGGTAAAGCTGCTTACAGCCCTGAGTTTCTATTTGTCTCCTTTATAGTCTACAAACTCTTTTTTTTGGAGTCTAGGTCTCGCTGTGTTGCCTGGGGAACTGCAGACTCACGTTTCCCAGGGCACCATGGACTCAAGTGATCCCCAGCCTCAGCCTCCCAGGTAGCTGGGATTATAGGTACACGCCACTGCGCCCAGCTATTTTTTGAGACTAGGTCTTGCTAATATTGCCCCAGGCGGGTCTCAAACCTGCAGACTCAAATGATTCCTCACCTCAGCCTCCCTTCCTAGGCTGGGACTAATGGCACGTGCCACCATGCCCAGCCATATTTTACAAACTTATTGAGACCAGAGATGATCTCAAAATCTCCAGCAGGTGTGACAACCTCTGGCACAGAAGAGGTGGCAGATACATGGTGACATGACTCTTGGGTCCTGGAGAAGACAGAAGTCAGTCTGGCAGGACAGGTCCTTTGGTCCTTTGCTTCCACCCCTCGGGAACAGACTCCACCGCCAAGGATAACGCGACACCCCCCACCACCACCACCACCAAAGGCATCTGCTGTAACATCACTTGTGCCTGCAACAGAATGGGAAACACTGCAGCGTGCCGCAAAAACGGAAATAAAAGGATTCAAGCTTCCATCTCTTTTGAATTTGAATTTAGCCATGTTAGTGCCTTTCCTCCAACTGGGCTCCCTGGGTTCATCGCCCTTTGTTCAAGTTTACCGGGTTGGTAAAGCAAGACCCAGTTCCTGACTCAGGGGTTCTCTACTGTAAATGGAAGCCAATAAAATAGAGGACTTTAAAAGTGATTTCCTGCTGAAAATTAGTGGGGGGGGGAGGGGGAAGTATGCATATGTTCTTGTGTTTTGTTTTGTTTTAAACAAAAGATACAAAGAATGGCCTGGCATGGTGGCATGAGCTGTTAATCCCAGCTTTGGGAGGCTGAGGCTAGGGATCGCTTGAGTCCATGGGTTTGAGACTACCCAAGGAAGGAAGGAAGAAGGAAGGAAGGAATTATAGTACAGAAAAATATATAGTATGTAAGATGGTGACGAATGCAGTCTTGAACTCTAGCCTCTCTTATCAAAGCTCTCAAGCTTTCAGACTCCCTGAGGGAGTGTGTGGCTATGAACTAGTCAGAGTCAAGGGTGCTGGTTGGGCATCTGCTGAAGGCACCAGAGCTGGAGCACAGGCAGCTAACAGTCTGGCTGCTTTCCCCGTTGCTTGCCCCAAAGTGGGGAGAAGGCCCATCTTCTACTCCCACTAGCTTACTGTGGGTATATTTCTGTTCCTGGGACCTGGGGAGAGAATATCACTTACCCTGATTTCTTTCGCTGTTCCTCTTTTGGGGTGCTCCGAGCCCCAGACTTAGATCAAGCAGGAGCAGGTAGATTTGAGGAGTCTGGAGCTGGAGTTAGGGTTGGGGGTGTGTAAGAGGGTGGGGGTTGGGGTTAGGCATGGAACATGGGGTGGGGGTGTATGAGTGTGGGGTTGGGAGTTGTAAGGAGTGGGGAGACAGGGAGGTTGGGGGTAGAGAGGGTGAGGCGTCGGGTGGTGGGTGGAGCTTGCAGTCTCTCTGTGGCTGTTCTGGCCTCCTCTTGGAGAGACAGGAGGTCCTATGTCCACAGTCTAGGTGAGGCATGGGCTCCGTGCAAAAGCAAAGAAAAGGCTTCCCAGATTTCTCCGTTTCTAGGAAGCTTCTAGACAATAACAACTCACAGCAGCCGTAGCCTCCCTTACAAATGCTCTACATTTGGGTTTGGGCCAAGGGTCCATTTAGGAACATGCACCTACTGGCCGCATTTCTTCCTGCTTAACCAATTGCTTAGTAGAGGATCTCAGAGAAGGAGTGGCAGAATGTGTTTCTGGGACCTGTCCCCAAAGCCCACCATGTTGGAGATAGGTCTCCAACATTCTCTGATTGGTGAGTCTATGCTGTCAAATGCATGGCTATCTTGTGTTTAATGCCAATAAGAGTGAGATACAATTGGAAATGTGATGAACATATTAGTATGATAGATATTTATAAACCAAACCCAAACTAATATTTTCCTTTTGCAAATGTTTTCTTCTAGTTTGTGGTTTTCTTTCAGTCTTCTTGATAATATCATTTGCTGAGCAAAAGTTTTTCATTTTAACGAAGTACATTTTATCAATAATTTCCCTTATGGTCTTTGGTGGTATATCTAAAAAAGGAATCATTCTATTCAAAGCCATTTAGATATTTTATAAAATGTTATCTTCCATATGTTTTTGCTTTAAATTCAGGCCAATCATCCATTTTGAGTTAACTTTTTGTGAAGGGCATAAGATCAAAGTCTAGATTCACTTTTTATTTTTGCACGTGATGACCAGTTATTTCAGGGTTATTTGTAGAGGAGACTGTTTTTGCTTCTTAGTATTGCTTCTGCCCCTTTGATAAAGATCAGTTGGTTATATTTAAGCGGATCTCTTTCTGAACTCTCTATTCTGTCCCATTAGTCTATTTATTTTCTCACCAATACCTCACTGTCTTGATTACTATATTTTTATGGTAAGTCTTGAGGTTAGCTACCATCAACCCTTCTTCAATATTGTGTTGGATATTGTGGGTAATTTGCCTTTTAGAATTTAGTAAATTTTAGAACCAGTGTGCCAATATCCACAAAATAATTTGCAAACATTTTGAGTGGGGGAGCGCTGAATCTATAGATCAAGTTAGGACTGTCTTGATAACATCTAGTCTTTCTATTCATGAACATAGACAATTTCCCCATTTATTTAGTTGCTCATTGATTTGTTAATCAGAATTTTGTAGTTTGTCCCATATGTTCTTCCGTATAGTTTATACTTATGCCTATGCATTTTGCTTTGGGGCATTTTAATGTAAATACTGTTGTTTTTAATTTCTAATTCCACTGGTTTATGTTCAGCCATTAACTTGTAACCTTGCATCTGGCAACTTTCCTAGGATTGCTCTTAAGTTCTGAAAGGGTTTTTCTTCTTTCTTTTAAATTTTCCACATAAACAATCATGTCATTTAAAAACAAAGAGTTTTATAGCTTCCTTCCCAATCTGTCTACTTTCTTTTCTTGCATTCTTTGGATTAGCAAGGACGCCAGGAGAATATGATAAAGGAATCATAAGAGAGATCCTGTATTTGATCCTGATGTAAAAGTTTTCAGTTTCTCAACATTAAGTATAACATTAGCTGTTGGTTTTTAGCTTTATCAGGTTGAAAAAGGTCCCTTCTTGTCCTAGTTTATTGATGATTTTTGTCACAAATGGGAGTTGTTTTTCCCAAAACTTTTATATCTATTGATATGATCATGTGATTTTTTTTTAGTCTGTTGATATAATTGAGTCTATTAATTGAATATTGAATGTGACACTAACCTTACAGATACCCCCTTGGTTGTGGTATGTAATTTTCTAATGACTTTATTAGATAACACCTAGAATTTTGTCTCCTTTTCTTTGAGGATTTCTCCCTCGGGCATGCTTGGGTCTTTTGGGCCCTGTGTTCAGTGGCATTTCAGTAGCTCAGGCTGTTCAGGTCACTGATGATTTCTATTCTGGCTTCACTGTAACACAGAGCAAATTATTTTTCTCATGATTCCACTGACCCTTAGCACATTCTAGGAACCACTAAGATGATCAGTGAAGATCTGCCTCCAGCTTTCAATGACACAAACAATTGTGACTAGTCAAAGGTCTATAAAAGAAATGAAAACATCAAGATGTAGTGATTATTTTTTATATTTTTATTTAAAAAAATCCCACAAAATACCGCTAAGCAAGTGATTGATAGACAATTTAATATTCATTTGTAAGCATTTAACCATCATGTCTATATCTAAAATAAAACACCTTCAAAAGGTACTCTTTAGTAGAAAAAAAAATGATGCATATAAGATAAACGTTTTGTTTATTGATATTTCTATTTACTTTCTCCCAAAAAGCTTATGTAGCTTCAGACAACCAAGTGTGAAGAGGTCATTGTCTTTTTGTGGACCTCATCCCTCACTAAAAGATGTCATTTTATCTAGGAGAGTTGAAGGTTAGATAAATGATAAGGCACACCTGCTTAGTTCCTGGAACCCCAAACTCCCCTGGAACCTGAGATTTTCCCATATGATCCACTTTATGTATTGGGATTACTGAAGTTGGCTTCTGGATAATCTCAGTAATCTATTTTTAGTACTGGATAAAATGTATATTCCCACTGCAAAATAAAAATCTGCAACTTCTTATGTTAATGTGATATTTACAAAAACCATCACCATGGTTTCCAGCTCCAAGTCCCTAAGAGCGTTAAGACTTGGTCAATGAAAAGCCAAATTCATAAATATGCAACTCTTAATTTTTGAAAAAAAAATTTCTTAAATATGAGGAACAATTTCATGGAGAAATATTTTCACAGTAGAAATGTAACAAATGTGTCCATTGCACTCCAGATACTCAGATAATAACTAGGGTTGGCTCTTAAAGATTCAGTCATTTGATCATTGGTGATAGAATTTTTTTTTATCCGGAAACATATATTTGCTTTTAAAAATGTTCTGTCTGATATTTCCTTCATGGTTCTGTTTTTCTTTTTAGAATAATCAACACTAATTTGAGCAAACACTTTCTACTTCTTACACAGAAAATCTTTCCTTTGTGATCATACTCTATTCTCAAGCTTGCGTTTTCTTCAACAACATATTAGGCTGCCAAAGTCTGCAGTAAGTTGGGGAGCCTATGTAGTTTAATCAGTTCTGTATGGAATCCCCTCCCATCCCCAAAGGCAGCAGTGATTGAATCGGAGTTCTCAAATGGAGCTCTGTGCTACCGTAACGAGACAATTTACTCCATATATCAAGCCAGTTAACTGGAGACAACTTTCTAGAGGTGGAAAGATTGTGAAGATGCAGTCCGCATCTTCCAGTCCTCTGACACCCATAAATTTTAAGACTGCTTATTGATTTGTTGATTATGCACTGTTTTCTAAAAAGAATATTTCCTGTTGATAAGTGCTGCACAGAGGCAAAATGGCTCTGAGGGGACCATAATTTGTGGTTGGGAAGTGAAAAAATTTTCACTTTCTTGTTAATAAAGTCCTGTTATAGTTGCAATACAAAACCAGATATATAGTGTATTTGTGGTATTACAATTTCTTACTGGGGAAAAATGAATAGAAAACAGTATCTGAAGTGTTTCCTAAAGTGATAATAAAAAAAAAAGGTTGAGAATGCTCTAGTTCATTCAAAGGAATTAGTGGAAACTGTCTAAATTTGTACTTCTCAGGAAGAGGCATAGCTGCAAAGTTGTTACTAATGTTTTAGGACAAGAATTATCAATATCATTGAGTGTGCCTTTTTCTTTTTTTGATCTGTATTCTGCCACTTTGACCTTTATTGCTTTGCTATGACAGCAGTAGATCAATTAACTATAAAAGTATGCAATTATGGACTGACTTCATTCTTTAATACTTTAATCACTCCATTTTTATTTAAATATCTGCAATTTCATTTAGAGAAAGATAATAAAGCACATAGTATTATATATTTTTTAAATTCTGGTATTCTCTCTAATCCATCTGTAGATATTAATTAATGGTTATTAATTTTACAGGTATTTAGTAACAACTGCTTTGTACTATATGCGCAGATTCAGTTATCTTAAAAAATGAACCAACCTCTTCTCTGTTTTCTTGGAAAGGAAAAATGAGTGTCAAAATACTATTTTAATTATAATTAAAAACTGAGTATTTTAATTACAATTCTTATAATACTTAAAATATCACAAAGTAAAAACTCAAAGCATGAAAGAGCATATATTAAAGGAAACTGGTCTAATAGTGGAGACAAGAACCTATTTTTATTATTTTTAATGTCTTGTCATGGTAACATTAGTTTATAATGTTGTTTTGAAAGCCACTAACAAAACAGGCCAAGCAGAGAACTTAATTAAACTTACAAACAGGAGTTGTTGACCCTTTAAACCCAGCTACTCCTTAAGTTCGTTCCAGCCAGGTGAGAGGTAGACCACACTAACCTTAAGAGGAGGCAACGGCAAGATTTATTCACTAAGAGGACAAAATAAACAAAAGTCACTGAGGGTACAACGGGACCCCCTTTGATTATTTGACCAACCAGTTCAGCCTCCAGTCCAAAAACTGCACATGGGTCCTTCAGCCATGTGTGTCCACAAAAGGGCGGCCGTCCCACCTTCCAGCCAGATGAAGAAACCAAGATGGCGCTGTTGATCCTCCTCCAAAGGGACAGCTCCAGCATTCTTTCAGCCTCAACTCTAATATGGCCGGAAACCAGCAAGACTCACTGGATACAACAGCAGCAGCCGCTTCAGAGTTCTCACTGCAAAAACAGTAACACTCTTAAGTTCTATTCAGGTCTCCAGACAATTCCCAAGCTTTGCAGTTTCAAGATTAAAGCAAGTTTTCAAGTGCCACGTTTCCAAGTCAGTGTACACAATTCACAAGTTACTTCAACATGCTTCCCCAGATTCCTCACCAGCCCAGGTTGGGGAGGGAAGCCCACAGTGTTTTCCTTCCCTGCCTTGCAGCCGCACATACATGGCAGCAGCAGCTCCAAGGCCGCCAGCCTCCCTGTTGCTCCTCTACTCTCTCCCCTCTTCCACTTTTCCTCTCTCTCTTCTCCTCCTTAAATTCCCTCACTCTGTTCCTCTTGCAAGAAGGTTTGGTTTCCCTTCTCCAAGTCTCCACCCACCAGGGTACAATGGCTACCATCTTAATGTAGCGTTATCATGCTGGGGGCCACAGTCCCCCAATTTCACCACTATCAGTTTGTATTTTAGTTTAGGATCTCCTCTTTTTAGTGTAGGATCCCCTTCTCTGGTGTTTTTACTATACCACACCCACCACCAAAACATCCAGAGTCCAACCCATAGTTCACTTTGTTTTTGCTCTTCTCCCTCACCTTCTGTTAATCTCAGTTCTACAGTCAGATTTCTAGGATTGAGTATTAATTTGACTTTGTCTGACACTTCGTTTTATTTCTCTATATTCCACATTTAAGTGATACCATTCCAGCACTTACCTCCCTCCATATGACTTATTTCACTTAGCAAACCCCCTCTAGGTACATCTGTTGTTGCAAATGGCAAGAGCTTATCTTTTTAATAAGTGAGTAGCATTCCATTGTGTGGACATATCTACCACATCTTCCTATCCATTCATCTGTTTTCCGATGTGTGGTAGATTTTATAGTTTGGTGTTGTAAGTAGTACTGCAATTTGAACATATATGTGCATATTTACTTTTGAATTAGTGCTTTTTAATTCTTTGGATAGGTACATAGGAGTGAAATTGTTGTATCAGAGGGGAGATCACTGTTAATATATTGAGAAACCTCCATATTGTTTTCCATCAGACCCAGACCAGTACATTCTTATCAGCAGTGTAAGAGGGTTCATTTTTCTCCTTCTGTTTTCGGTCTTTGTGAAAGGGACCATTTTCACAGATGTGAGATGTGAGGTATCTCATTGTGGTTTTGATTTATGTTTCTCTCTGATGATAAATGATGACCAGCCCCTGGTCAAATGTATAGTATGCAAATATTTTTCCCATTCAGTAGGTTGTCTTTTTATTTTAGTATTAGTATGTTTCTACAGACAGAGGCTTCTTAGTTTGCTGTAGTCCTGTTTGCTTATATTTACTTCTATTACTTTTGCTCTTAGAAATGAACCCACAAAGATATAGCTGTAAGAATACCAAGGAGATGAGTCCTGTGACTTCAGTCTGGTGTCTTCTTGCCCAAATCTCCAAAATAAACCTATTTAATAAAAAGAAAATCAGCTAACATCTATAAGAGGCAAAGGTATGAGTGTAGGGGTGAGAATCTGACAGAAATAATAAAATGCATGAGGATTTAGAACAGAAATGAGCTTGGTTCTGTGGCTGAACCAAAGACTCAATAGGGTTAGAAAGAGGAAGTTGGAGGGAAGGGGCATAAGTTCAGTTGGAGAGCAGTGGGCAAGATATTGTAGGGGTTTGGGGCCATTTTGAGGATTTGGAAAATGTCCAAAGAGAAATGGAAAGTGATTTTAGAATTTTAAGTAAGTGGGTAAGGGGGACGCAGGGGCCGGCTAGGACCCTCCGGACCAGCCTGGGGCCTGCAACAACAGGGGGGTGTTAAAGCTTCACAAGGCGGCCGCCATCACCAGGACGGCCGCCATCGCCCACAGAACTAGGCCCCTCCTGCTGACGTCCCAGCAGTAGGTGGGGCCTAGGAACTGGTCGGAGAAGCTCAACCAGCTTGGCTTATGGGATCTGCGTCTGCCCTGCTCGACAGGCGCCCGCAGCTGCTGGCGAACCTAGGCCAGCAGCTGCACCCATTCAGCAACCATACAGCACCCCCTGGGCCCCTCTGCCGTCGACCTGGTGGGTAAGGGGGATGCAGGGGCTGCCGGGACCCCCCCGACCTGACTGGTGTCTGGATCCATCGGTGATCTAGGAATAGCGGGAGGGGAGGGGGGAAGTAGGAGGGGAAGTAGGATGACACCCTTGCTGCTTTACCCTCACTCCACTTAGCTCACAGGAGGACTGACAGCATAAACGTGCACGCAGCGACATAGAGCCGATGAGGGGCCAGAAAAGAGCCTGTGCATGCACATGTGTGGGACACAGATCAAGGATCTTTCAGAAAGATAGGAGATGCTGGAATGGAGAAACAACTGTGGTAAAGACCTATCAGACCTTCAGCTATGGCCTCACCGGAAGCTGAGGAATCAAAACCCCGTGTGGAACTTGCCACCCAAGGAAACATGGCTCCCTCCCCAAGCCTTGGGAGAAGCTTGAGGCTTGACTCTTGCCCTGCAGAGTCAGGGCATCGGCTCCACGGCAAATCTGCAAACAGACGGAGAGGAGATGACCTGCAAGGTCCATCAGCGGATGCCTGCCCTCATAGAGAAACCTCCTCACTGACAATGGCTGGGGGAAAGGATCCCCAAGGCCAGAGGTCAGAGAAATGAGGTGCAGAGATAGCGGAATGGCAAGGAGATGGTACTGGAGCCAGCAACTAGAAGACACCCATAGACCCCAAATGAACATGGACTGGGTGCCCAGTACAAAGCTAAGGACTACAAACCATCAAGCACAATGTGTTGTGGCCCTGGAACACAGTCCCTCAGCCGACAAATGGACATGGCCACAGAAAAAGAGACCAAAGGACCAATGAACCCAGTGTAAGCCAAAAAAGAACAATGAGAGTGGAGACTGAGAGACTGAGTGACTACAAGGGAGGAGGGAAGGCTTGCCAGTCACCATTTACCTTATTTACTTATGTAAGAATTTATAAGAATTTAGAAGTAAAATTAAAAATTAAAAAAATAAATAAAAATAAATTTTTAAAAATAGAATTTTAAGTAAGGAGGACAATTAATCTGAAGTGCATGTTGAGTTATATTCTCTCTATTGTGGGATTTTAGCTGGGAATATGCAGGTGTGGGACATTGGTAAGTGACTTTTACATGGGCTTAGTAGTTTTGCAGTGGAGATAAAATATTTTAAAATAGGTCATTGATTGAATATAAGAAATAAGCAAAATAAAAATGAAGGACATGGAGATCAGAAAACCAGTTGTAAATACTTTATGTTTGAGGTGCGGTGCAGAGATATTGAAATGGAGAAACTGAGGAGGCAGTTGGAGGTCCCATGGCCTGGTCTTAGAAGAGAGATTTGAGCTGGATGAGATAACCGTGGAGAAGAATATCAAAGAACAGCTGGACCTGGTAGTGAACATTGTAAATATTTAAAGGCCAACAAAAAAGATGAATGTGAGAAGGAAGTTACCAATGATCCAAAAGTATTGTGTCACCAGAGAAGAGAATGTTTTAGGATGGGGGCAGTCAGTGCATAGAACATTGCTGGGATTCTAAGTAATATGAGAATGACAAACTCATCCTTGGATTTGTTAATCTGGATTTCTCTATTGATAAACATTCAGCTGGAAAGGTTGGAAATGATATTGAAATTGGGTACAAGACAAACAAAGCAGAGAACTTAATTAAACTTAGAAACAGGAGCAGCTGACCCTATAACCTAAGCTACTCCTTAGGTTCGCCCCAGCCCATGCAAGCAATAGTAAGACCACACCAACCTTAAGAGGAAGCAAAGCAAGACATATTCACTAAGAGGACAAAATAGACAAAAGTTATTGAGGGTACAATGGACCCTCTGATTATCTTTCAGTCTCTAATCCAAAAATCTGCACTTGGGTCTTTCAGCCATGTGTGTCCACAGGATGGGGCTGTCCCAACCTTCAGAACAAATAAAGAAACCAAGATGGTGCTGTCAATCCTCCTCCAAAGGCTATTCACTTCAAACCAAGCAATGAAAACAAGATGGCATCATCAATGCTCCTCCAAAAGGCTTAGCTGGAACATTCTTTTTGCTTCAACTCTAAAGTGACCCAACCACCAAGACTTACTTGAAACAACAGCAGCAGCCACTTCAGAGATCTCATGATGAACGCAGCAATACTCCAAGTTCTCTTCAGGTCTCTAGACAATTCCCAAGCTTTGTGGTTTCAAAGTTAAAGCAAGTTTTCAAGTATCATGTTTCCCAGTCAGCTTACACAAGTCACAAGTCTCTCTGACATGCTTTCTTGGGCTCCTCACCAGCCAAGGCTGGGGATGGAAGCCCACAGCATCGCTTCCTTCCCTGCCCTGTTGCACATGGCAGCAACAGCTCTGAGGGCTCCAGACTTTATATATATATATATATATATATATATATATATATATATAAAACATATAAATATATATTCTATAAAATATGCATATATAAAGCATCACTGTGTACCCCAGGGTTCTCCCATTTCCTTAACACCCATTAACCATCTTAATCTTTTGTGTCCTCCACCACCCCTGTTTTTTCCCTCCTCCCCCTCTCTCACTGTATGGTTCAGTTCTGTTGATTATTTCTAATTTTTCTTATTTGTTTGTTTGTTTTTTCCTATATCCTTCATATAAGTGCAACCATCCCATTTTTCTCTTTTTCTTTCTGGCTTATTTCTGCTAATGAGTCAACAAGGCCAATATAAACATGGAAGACACCTTTATAAAGGAAGGGAGATTTCTCTGTTCAGCAGAAGGATAGAAGTTAAGGATGAGAGGAAATGCAATTGTCTATAAGCTTGGTTACAGGAATTTAGAACATTTCTGGCTAAGACATATGTTCATTCTTAGAAATATTCAACCTTAATCATGAACATTCTCAAATTCTTGCTACCTAGCCCTTAAACTTGTCTGTATCTTTTCCTAAGACAATACAAAAAGACATTAAACCAATATACCTTATTGACTTTCACCCTGCTGACCTAGCACATTCTTGTTCTCTCTCTCTCTCTCTCTCTCTCTCTCTCTCTCTCTCTCTCTCTCTCTCTCAATATGGAACAAAGGTCAATTTGGCATTTAATGAAAACAGAGAGGCACTATCACTCTGCTATCTTCCAGTGATAAAGGTCCTACCTTATCCCAAGCATATAATGGTTTTGCTCTTCTTGGCTCAGGAATAATTTCAGTGCCAAGAAAATCTCATGCCCCTTCTTGTTTTTACAGAGTACAAAGCCTAATGTGACCCAGTGGGAACAAGGTTGACAAATTGTTCTTGCCTTTTTCTTGTCTCTGCAGGGATGCCAAGGATTAGATCACCTTTTAATGGGAGATTACAATTCCTTTAGGGATTAATTCAATTGAAATGTCAAAGAGTTGGGTGGGGAGAAGTTTTTTCCATGCCTCAAAAGAGAAGAGATTTTATTTAAGTAGGTTCATATTTCATGTCCTGAGGGCAGGGAGATTTAAAGTTTAAAGGGTCAGTGGTGCCAGACGTTAGATCTTCTTCTTTTCTGATCTTTCTCAGAGAAGATTTTTCTCCTTTTTCCATGAAGTTGGAGCTGATAATACTTAGATACCCAGGTCAAAAGTATTCATTGTGGCTGTGACTGACTCTCAATAACAAGTGATGATTATTAACATGATAGAAACCTCCATGTCAGCTCTAAGTAACACATAGTGTACATTACAAGTTCTGTGTGTTATTCCCAAACTATGGGACTATATTATTCAACAGGATGGTGAGTGCAAAATACTTAGTACAGAGAGGCTAATGCCTAACAAGTGCTCACTAAATGATAATTCTGAGTAAGACTAGACAAATAACTCATCTGGAAATGGCCAAGAACATTCTATAACCTTTCTTACACGAAGAATTATTTCACTGCCCTTTTAGGAAGCAAACTCCTTGATAGCTGGGACCAGATCCAATTAATTCATCTTTGAATCATTTTTGCCTGGTACATAGCTGATGTTCAGAGATTGGGTGCTGAATATAAAATGCTATTCATATCACTATAGAAGTAAAATGAAAATAAAAAGACAAGAAAGTCATGTATTATTTTGAGGTTATGTATATTGGTTGAAAAAAGATCATTTATCTCTGACTTTAACTGGGTGGCACACCTGGGAAAGCGTGCAAATCAAAAATTGCCCAGATGATGCATTCTTTGAGGGCAAGCACTGTGGGTGGGGGAGTCTGGCTTGAGATGTTAAAAAGATGCTGCATGGGAGGATGCCATTATGGACTTTGGTCATGAAGAGGCCATTTGGCTCCAGGGCAGGTGGCAACCCAGAAAGTGGGCACTCTGGGACTTGGTCACCCAGGGAAGAGGGAAGGGGAGGCGAAATGCAAGTATAGACCTTTGGTTTGAAAACTGAAATTGGACCTTCGAAAAAGAGAGGATACTTTGCTGGAAAGCTTGAAATCTTTCGTGCTGGGAAAGCTTGGAATCTGTGTACTTTTGACAAGAGCACGGCATGCTGGAAAACTGGACTTTGAGTTAAATGCTTGGTTCAGGTTTGGAGTGGTGAGAAGATGCCATTTTGGACATATGTTTCTTTGAACACTGACTCCAGGTTTGGGTTGGGAGGAAGACACCACCTTGGAAATGTTCTTGGAATTATGTGTCCTTTTTTTTTTTTTTAGGACTTTAGAGATTGGGCAGTAACTGGGGCAAGGTAATTGACCACTCATGGCTTCAGAGCAGCCTCTAGGTTTCTCATGTTTATAGCTAAATCTTGTTATTGTTATTGGAGTAGTCTTACAATTGTGTGTTCAGGTGGAAGAACTCAGGAAGTGTCTGGTTTAGTCACTGACTTCTCTCCTTGCTTTGTTTTGGTGCTAGTCTGCACACAGTTTCATAGCTCAAGAATATGTCAAGTCATGAGCCAAATCTGTAGATGCAAATATCTTTTCCATTTTACCTCCAGTTCAGCATTTCCTCTTGTACAATTCTGCAAGGTCTACCATTCAATTAATGACTTTGTTCTTATTAATGCTGCAGTTATATGGTTCACAATATAAGAGAAATGTAATACCAACCTCTTATAGTAATAAAATTTCTTATTTATGAATTTATTTCATATTCTGGGATATTCATAATTTTGGTATATTTCAGAACTTTCAGAAGTACAAACTTGACCCCTGGCCAAATTAGCTACTGGAAGACAGTGGTGGCAATTCATTGCTTGAGAATCTTAATTCTTATTGAGGATACAGGAATAATAAAGGGAGGCTAGAGCTTTCAAGTATGAGTACTCATGTGAGAAGGATATTTTCCTAATTTTGTTGTTGTATGGTATCTTTCTTTGGTGTCTACGTTCAGACAATACTGCAGAACACTCACCTTTTGTCCTGATTCCATCAGGTCATGATGAAACCTCATCTGATGTTGAAATTCTGTAAGATTGTTTATGTATTTTGGGAACAATCTGGGTTGTGACCAGCTTTCAGTTGTCAGAAACTTCATTCGTTTTAAAAGCATTAATACCTTACTCTTGACACCCTGTTTCCCCTCACCCTATTAAGGAGATATATTTATTAAGTTCTATATTTTTCTTATATTCTTTTTCTGCAAATAAAATCATGTAAACTCTTACTTCTCCCTTTGTAAATAAAAGGCAACATATCACACACACACACACTATTCTACTTGGTGCTTACTTCTATCATTTATGCTATGGGAGAGTTTCCCAGAGCATATTGGTTTTTATAGGTGCATAGTACTCCATTTTCTAGACATGATCTAAGTCCCTAGAGAATTTGGCATCTTAACAGCAAATAATATCTGTGGCCCCAAAGTAATGCTGTGTAAGTGGGGGCTTTTGTAAAAAATGCTGAGTGAACACCTGAAGGCATTTGCTACCAGAGTTGAGACACAGGTGATAGAAACTGATGAACTAGTTTCTACTCTCAGTCCACCAGCAATTTTCCTTCTGTGAAAAAATAGAAACATATAAGATGTTTAAAAATACCTGTAGGGGCAGAGTGGTATAGTTGAAAAACAAAAGAACTAGGTTTGGCACTGTCATTAAGAAAGCTAGAACTCCTATTTCATTCAAGGCAGGCTGCAAGATACTAACAATTTTCTCCCAAGTCATTAAAACTCTCCAAGGCCCAGTAAACATATCTGTGAAAAACAAGGAATTATTAAATATCTGAAACCCAATCAAATTTTATCCTTTTGATTCAGTCTCAGAACTGAAATCAGTGGTTTGCAAAGAAATGCTTATCAACTAACTCTGCAGTAAAAAGGAAAACCTTATTTGTAACAGTTGCAGATTAACATGATGTAAATACTCCCACCAGGGCCAATTTCATACTAAAGAATTAACTGTTGACTGGCAAAATTTCTTAAATTTTACATTTGACTTTTGGAGCTGGTATAGTCTGACTCCAACAGATGGTTGGGAAAACTTTCTAAACTAAGGCTCACTGAGATTCAGACATTCTTATCCCCTTTGATAGAAGGTGTATCCTAGAAGCTTAAATTATATCACAGTTGGATTGAAGAAAAAGGAAATTAAAGACTATTATCTTCCACTGTTTTAAACATTCCCTGAAGCATTTACTAGAGTATAGCACAGAAGGAATGTTAGGTAACAAACAGTAACTTTAATGAATATGTTTATTCAAACTTTAATTACAAAGTATTTAATTTATTGGTTCAATGTTTACTCAATTAGTAAAATATCTAATCCTGACCCTTAACCAACATTCTAGGTGCTATTTGAAAAGTACTACCACCTGGGCCCACTCCTTACCGAACAGTGAGTTGTTTTCACAAGTTCAAGGTGATTCTAAGTGCTGCCAAAGTTAAGGATGACTTGTCTTTCAATGCTTGGTTTGTAGATTTTCTGATGCTTATTTCTCACTCTAGGAGAACACTATGCAGTATATACTGACAAGCAGAACTTGATTCAACTGCACAAATTCAAGCATGGGGGAAAACCTTTGAGATCCTACAGATATTGTGAATGCAATAGATCTCTCTGGAAAAATAAGCCCAACAAAACAAAAAATTGGGCTTCTCATTTAATTTTTCAAATATAAAACCCGCTGCAAGAGAGAAATTAGAGTACATCCAAAAGCACAATTCCTGTCTGTGAGATGTACTTTAGATTTATTTTAAGGGAAGGTCATCTTCTCCTTTGCGGGTGTTGACAAGCAGCAGACTATCCCAGCACAAGAGAAATTAATTACCCTAAGGGAGTAGGTGATACCAGTTAGTAAGTTGCCATGGAGACAGAAGCTATACATCCCAGATTTTCCAGCATGATCTCTGTCTCATGAAATCCTATTCTTTTCAATAAAGGACATTCATATTATGATTCAATGACTTTGCTCTGAGTTAACACATAAACAGAAAAAACACTTAGCTAAATAATGAACCTGATTTTTGTTAAGAAAATTCAAGAAGAGGCAAAATTTGAGCAAATTAGTAGAAAAGATCTAAAGCATTTTAAAATCCTGTAGAAAAAACTGGATAAAGCAAATTTCTGGGAGCCTTCTGGCCCTTGAAGAGGATGTTGCTGTGATACTTGGTACAAGTCAAAGAACTTAAGAGCACGGCTTTCAGCCAAGACTTCACTGTGTCTTCTGTCCAAGTGAGTACACTTTCAACTCTGCTAAAGAGAACTCAATGTAAAGCTTCATCTCTAGCACATAATTTGAAGGTTTTTGCTGAGTAGCCAACATGGTAGTATATTTTTCTTTTAAAAAAAGACATATTTTCAACTCATTATTTGAATCATCGTAGGGTGAGTTGGTCAGCTTTTCCCTTCATTAGCCTGAATAAACAGCACCTGTAGTGTTATGCTCTGCCCATGACTGTGTGTACATGCCTGGGCCCAGTGTGTGTGTGTGTGTGTGTGTGTGTGTGTGTGTGTGCGTGCATGAGTGCATGTGTGTGCATGTGTAAATGGACTCGCCTGGGAAGAGAGACTTAAAGGGCAGCATCAGTCAGGGAAGAGAGAAAGAACATTAAGGAGTGCCAGAGAAAAAGAGCATAAAGATGCTTGGGAGGTAGGGGTGTTGTCTCCTAGCCCCCTGGCCTGCCCTGCCCTGCCCTGCCTGGTGTGTCTGTGTAACGCTAGAATAAAGAACCTGTGCAGATTGTTAAGCATGATGGTTCCACTACCGTTGGCATTAGGACCAGCCTCCTTGTACAACAATGTCAACTGGGATGGGATGGTGCATCAGAGACAACACACTAAGTGGCGTGGATGGCAGGATGCTTCCATGCAGATAATCATTTTTGAGTTCTTTCTCATAGTTCACAGTAATGTAACAGTGCTGGTTTCTCTCTTTTGACAAATACACCATAATAATTAATGCCAAATGTTAATATTAAAGGAATCTACATGGGGCGTATATGGGAATTTTTATATTGTTTTTCCAGTAAACCTAAAACTATTTCAAGATAGTTTAGTCACAATTTTTCATCACGGCATGGATTGATTAATTACAATGCACATTGATATATATTGTATTCATTGCAATAGTTTGGTAGTGGAAATAATTTGGTAAGATTGAGGACTCTGCCTTTAGCTAGGAATTTCATACTTCATATTTAACATATTCTAATGAGTAATTCAAATCAATGAGTTTTATACTATTTTTATCCCCCAGTGCATCAATTATAACTTTATAAATGCCACAACTTTTTCACAAATAACTCCGGAAATGTAAATGGAAGCATTAGGTATCTTTGATGAAGTGAATTTGTAAGTAAAATATCTGACATTAAGATACACAATTTACTGGAGTACAAATATGCCCTTGTTTTCTTTAATTATTACAATTCCTCTTGATATTCAAGAAATACATTTTCAATAAACCCTTATTTTTAGTCCATGCTTCAAACAGTTAAGATTGTTCCTGGTACTTGTGCCTGCTAAACTGGTAGAAGTATCAGCAATTCACCTACCTTTGTACATATGTTGTCTAAGTTTTATTTTATATCTCATACTTAATATCAAATGATGTGTCTAAAAAATTCCTAAACTCATAATATGTTATACTCCTAAACTCATAACTATGTTTATTAGGTGAATTAAATGATTGAATTTAGTGTTCTCATATTTTCTGCTTTTATTTTGTTTTAAATTTGCTTGAACACAAAGACATGACTTAGATTTTATTTTTAACTTGCTTGAACATATAGACCTGGTCTTTTTCCAGGAAAGTTTACTAGAAGGTGTATATTTATTAAAGTTTTATAGTACAGGGCAATTCAATTGCGTATGTGACATATTATTATATAACAGCCTAAAACGAGAAACAATTTGACTCATGTCTTGTTCATACCTTGGATCCATATGAGTTTTATGCTTCCTTGATTTTCTTTCTTTTGACCTAGGCTCCATGCCTATTCCACTAAGACTGGGTTAAATATAGCTTCCATTTGCAACACGTATGACAGATGAAAGGTTGAGATTCTTCATATAAAAAGTAATCTTAAAAATCAATAAAAGGGCACTTCTAGTCAAGATGGAATCACATGGACTGGATTTATCTTTCAACCTGAAACAACTGAAACACTAAAAAAGTATATGTGAAACCAAACCTTTTTAGAACTTTGAACACCAGGTCACAAATTAAAGTGATCCTCAAGAAAGAGGCAACAGGTGAGATGAGGACTATGACTACCCCAGTTTTATTTGGACAGAGGCAGCAGCACAAGAAGGAAAACTAAGGTAGAGCCCCAATACCAGTACCTAAGCTGAAAAACCCGAGGCAGAAGCCTGGGGAGGCCAAGGTGGCTAGCATTTTCCAAGCAACGTACCAGATAGGAGAGAACAGCATCAAGAGTGAGCTCTGGAGGTGGGCAGAGTTCTCCTTGTGGACCTTCATGAAGAGTGATAAGAATACTCATATAAGGAAATTACCTGAGACCACGAAAAGAACTGTTAATGAGCTATAGAGGAACCACTGGTCTCGAGTGTTTTGTATACCAACAAGGCAAGATGAAACCTCCATTCATGGAGTCTTAGGTGGACACCCAGCTGGCTTTTGCCTTTATAAAGTGACTTGGGTAAAATGAACCCCTGGTAGTGGGGAAAAATTCAGTATAGATGAAAGACTATTCTGGACCTACCTGACAAAAGTTAAATACAAGATCTGGAAGGATTATATAAACTGCTTTCAAGTACCTTTGCTGTGCTCCAGACCAAAGTTCAAGAACATTTCTAGGATCAAAAATATTTATTTATAGACTTTATTTATAAATAAATAATATCCAGTAAGTTTAAAAAAATAAGTAAGTTTAAAAAAATATGTGGGGGAGGTCAAGGCATGCCAAAAACAAAAACAAAAACAGGAAAATATCACTCCTAATGATAAACATAAATTGACATCATCCTAGAAATAACCAAGTAAAGGCATCCAGACTGTGCCTTATATGTTCAAGGAGCTAGGAAAAAAGATTGCCACACTTGGAAGATACAAAGACTTAAGATATACAAAAGATGTAAATCAAACTTCTAGAAATGAAAATTACAATGATATAGTACTCCCACCCAAAGGTGAGTAACATGAATTGAATTATATTCCCCCCAGAATTCTTAAATGTTTCTCATATTTTGAAAAAGGAAAATGGCTGGTGGATCCAAGAATACAAACCACTTCACCAGCACCTATCACCTGTGTCTTGATTCTGTCAAATGCCTTCAAATATAAGCTCAGAATTTTATAAATAAGCCTTAGCTCCCAAGGTGATGATAGTTGGAGCTGAGACCTTTAGGATATAATTAGGGTTAAATGAGGTCAGGAGAGTGGGACTTTCATGATGGGATTAGTTTTATTAAAAGATAAAGAGAGCCGGGCACGGTGGCTCATGCCTGTTAAGCTTCAGCTTATGAAGCGGCCGGGGCTAGGGATCGCGGTTTGAGTCCCGCCTGGGGCCCGTAGCGAGACCTAGTTCCAAAAAAATAGCTGGGCATGGTGGCGCGTGCCTGTAATCCCAGCTACCTGGGAAGCTGAGGCTGGGGATTGCTTGAGTCTGTGGTACCCCGGGCAGCATGAGCCTGCGGCTCCACGGGCAAAAATAGCAAGACCTAGTCTCAAAAAAAAAAAAAAAAAAAAAAAAGATAAAGAGAGGTCATGATTTCTACCCTATAAGTGTATAGCAAGAAGAAGGCAGTTTATTCAGCAATTTGGAAAAGTGTCCTTTCCAGGAACAAAATCAACTTTTCAGCCCCCAGAACTATGAGAAGTAAAAGTCTGTTGGTTAAAACATTCAGTCTATGGTATTTTGTTACTACAGCCAGAGTCAACTAAGATAGTGAACTTGAAGACATGGAAAATACTGTCTAAACTGAAACACAGAGAAAAAAAAACTTTTTAAGTGAAAAAAATCACTAATGAACTGTGGGACATCTTTAAACAGAGATATGTTTGAATATAATTGGAATCTGTGATGGAGAAAGAGGGAAAATAGAACAATATTGGGGAAAAAAACATTGAAAATTTGATAAGATCCGTATATTCAAGAAATGCAACAACTTTATAACAAAAGTACTTGATCATAAAATCTAGGTACACCATAACCATAATGCAGAAATGAGTGACCATTATAAATCATTTTTTAAAAATCCAAAGGAAAAAGGGGGCTGAACACACAAAGCAACAGGGGTAAGAATGATGGAAGATTCCTTGCCAGAAGCAATTCAAGCTATAAGACAGTATTTTGAGTTCAATGTGCTGAAAGAATAAAACATGTCAACCTAAAATCCCATATCCAGTGAGAATATCTTCCCAAAAACTGAGTCCCAAGAAAGAGATTTAGAGATATCCAAAAACTTAGAAGTCATCACCATCAAACCAACACTACAGGAAATGTTGAAGTCCTTCAGGCAAGAAGAAAATGATATCAACTGGAAATTTGGGTCTAAGCAATGAAATATAAACCAAGAATCCTAAAAAATGGTAGCAAAGAATACAAGGACATATATTTTGTGCATAAATTTGAAGTACTTTTTTTTTCTTTTGGTCAATGAAGTTTTTTTTAAAAGACATTTGTCTAAAAGCAAAGATAAATAACAATGCAAGTAGGTTTTATGATCAAAATGGCACAGAGAACAGGAGAATTGTTCCAGGATTTTTATGAGATGACATAGTATCATATGCGAATAGTTAAAGATTAGAGTGCAAACCTTAAACTATTACTATGATACTACAACCAATAGAATTACTAAACCAACAAAGGTGATTAAAAGACATGTAAACACTCATTAAAATAGAAGGGATAAAAACATACATAATAAATGGAAACAAAACCCAAAGGGACAAATAGAGAATGAATGCAAGATGATAGATTTAAATCCCAATTGTCTCATAATGATATTAAAGGTAGATGTCCTAGCACTTCAACGTCAAGTGAAATTAAAACTCAGAACCCAAATATATAGTCCAAGTAAAACACTTTATAAAAGTATGAGAGTGAGATAATGCTTTGAATGTAAATACACACATATGTTAAAAGTAAAATGCTGGAAAATATATGTTTTTAGATTATTATAAATCTAGATATTCAATAGTAGCATGTAGTTCAAACAAATGACAGAATATTTATAAAATGGAATATTTTACAGTTTTAACAATATTGATGAGGTATATTTAATGATATCAAGAAATAATCAAAAGCTATTAAGCAGCACATACGATGATATGGAAAATAATTAAGGAGAGTTTCCCCTTAAATAGTATCAGTGCATGATATGATCTTGGGTGATTATATGAACTTGGATTATGTGCTACCCATTAGTTATACTCAACATTGAAAATTAGCTGCCAGACTAATAGACAATATGCCTCTCCCTTGAATACATCCTGATTCCAAAAATAAAAATTGTATTAATAGTTTAATAATTGCTCTTCAGAATTCTTTTTAGTTTTTTGAAAAACTTTGAGCTGATCAAAGTATTTTTTTTATATGACATCTTTCTTTCTCCCCTTGGACTATAATTTTCTCTGTCAATTCACTGTGGACCAATGATTCTCAACCTACTTGTGGTGAAAGAAATTTAAACATCTTCATTCTATATTTGATGATTTTGATTGGTTTGTAGGTTAATAAAAACACACCGGTTTACAGCATAGTCTCAGCTACTATTGCAATTTTAAATTGATTTATCTTAGTCTCAGTTTCTGTATTAAGACTGATAATAAAAGATTTGCATACACAATTTCAGGTAGCACTGGTAGAAACGAACATTCCTTGCAAAGTAACTCATTCTCTTAGTGCTAATAGTTGGTCCTAAACAATTTGGTGATCACTGATCACTAACTTCATGCAAATTGAGTTGATAGAAGTTGGTAGATGACAGCAAGTTTTAAAGTTAGCCAGAAGGACAACAGTGTTAAGGCTTGGATGATGGTAGTTGCCGCATTCTAATGCATTCCACCCTCAAACAATGCATCAGCATTTATGAAATGTTCATAGTTTGCATATATATTCTCATATTGATATGAATAACAGCACATTTAGTTTTCTTTGAATATATGCTACAGAGAAAGTGTGTTGCACCTTCAGTTTTTATTTCCTTTTGGAAATCATTTTTGTTTTGAAGAGCAGAATAGATTCAGTCCATTTTTAATAAGAAAGTCAGTGGAATAAAGTTTGTTGCATAAAAACCTTGCTCTGAACTTAACATTCATATCTGTTCCACACATTGAAGATTTTGAAAATGTATTCTCCTCCCATACCCTTTCTATAGATCTGCAAAATGTTGAAGGTAAAAGAGAAAGAATGTACATTCTCTCTGGTGAAACAATTTAATGTTTCTTCTTTTGATATTTTCATAGGAGCCCCATAAAATAGTTGAATAAGGAATATTTTTGCCAAGTCTTGTGTCCAGTCTTCCTAAGTAATACAAAGAAAATTGGGAGAAATGTTTTTCCAGGATCTGTAACTAATTCCCCTTGCTATTTCTATTGGCAGATATTTTGTTTCTTAATCTGACTCTATACTTTATCTTCAAAGAATGAACTATTTTTCTGTCTATTAAGAAAATTTTGAGACAGAAAAGTAGTTTTAAATTTTTCCTTTCCTTACATTTGAAGCTAGTACCTCTCAGATGGTGGAAATATTTTGTCTCATTCCTAAATGAATGATATTAAAAAGTTACCATTGGGTTTGTAGTTCTTCCTGTAATTTTGGTAAGCTAACTTAAGATTCACAGACCAAGCAAATATTGAGTGCTAGGAATATTAATAGATAGCTAAAGATGTTATGCAGTCTTATAGCTGAAAGTGAGAGCAAAGTAAAGATGCTGAAGTGGCTTAATAGAAAATAAGATATTTCTGACCTTTTCAAGGGTACTTCTTCCCTCCATTTAATCTAGGAAACCATGTTTATAAAATCTAGGTCAAGATATATTTCAATTTTTGAGTTTTAGTCTGACAATGCTGGCATGCTTTACAATTGTGGATTACTGCAAGTGCTGAAAGTTGCCTATTTAATACCAAGGTTGTAGGTATGTTATATTGTATCCTGGCAGTGATTTAGGTCATCAAGACCTTTGCAGTTTTGTGGAACATAAGCTAGCTTTTAAGGTTTTTTGCAACTTACTTTTCAGTACAAATTGTGTATTTTTCCTTTCTTTGCAAAACATTTTATAAATTATATTTTTAAAATACTTTAACTCCTTGCCTTTTACTTCTCTGTTTTCCCTAACCTTAGATTAAAACATCCTTAGAAGCAATCCCTTTGTGTGCTTTGTATTTATAATAATTTTTCTGTAGTAAGATTCCTTCCAATGACTAATCACAGAATAGCTGACTGAAGACGTTTTGACAAATAATTTTAGTGGTATTTGACTATGATTTGGATGTGGAATGTGATCACAGGATTTGGTATTTTCACTAACATTGACTTCCTTGTGTGAACAGTCAAGGGTGTGTCCTGAGGTTTAAAAATTGGAAAATTATCAGGCATGGGGAGAGGAGAAACAAGAGAAGGAGGAAGTGGGAAAAGTGGTTGAAATCTCCATGTCCTGACTTATCCATGGCAAGTGTTACCATGTGTCCTAGCCCAGCTTACATGAAGCTGACTTAGTAACTGACACTAAATTTTTCACTAGCCCCCTTAGCTTCATGCTTGAAGCCCATTCAATACAGGCATCATCATTTCTCCTGTGAATTCCTGCAACAGTCTGCTATCTAGTACCCTTGCCCCAGTCTTTAACCCTGCAGCAATCCACCCTGTCTGTGACCAGAATTCACTTGTAACGCATTTGATCACGTCTGTTCCCCTGCTTAAAAATCCTTCAGAATGAGTTCCACCTCCCCCCCCCTTCACTGTGAAAAACACCAATCAATGTTACATATTGTAAGGTGCAAGAAATTAGGTGCAGAGAAGGCATAGCCATTATTACTTCTGATTGCATGTCACTGCCTAGCACTTAATTGCATGCTCACAGTTATTTACAAAGGAGGCTGCGATTGCGGTCCTCTAATATACCTGGATAAAGACGAGAACTCCTGGGAAGGGAGGGAGAGGCAACAGTTTTCTTTGCCACAGTAGATTCATTTTCAAATCTCTTCCCAATCATAATAAGCCGTCATGATTTCGGAATTTTTCTCACAGAAGAAAAAGAGAAGTGCCATTGATTGTCTGCAATGGGCTTTACATAGGATTTTGTTTGTTTTTCAGGAGAGGGATTTGGTTTTTTTTCTATTTCCTGAACTTAGTGACTTGATTAGCATACAGACCAATCTTTGTGGAATGAATTTTATAAAAATGTGATATTTAAAAAATATAGATGGTAGTGTTGGACTATCATGATCTTATTAATTTTTTTCTTATTTCTGTTTTTATCCACATACCTCTACTGTTACTTTTTCTCTTTGGTTGCCCTCATACTAGTCTTGATTATTATTTGCCTACTCTGACACTAATTAAAACAAGCTCTTCAATATGCAAAAAAAAAAAAAAAAAAACACACATTTACCAGATATCAGAAGAGAACAATGGGCCAAACAACCAACAACTGAACATCAACTTAACCAACCAACAAATTGCAGAAAAATGGGAGATGGAGTGACTGCAGGGGGGATACGGAGGGGGGATATGGAGGGAGGAGGAGGGATCAATTAATGCACAATTGTGACAAATCAATACAATGAATTAAAAAAAAGAAAAGAAAAATAAAGGAATACTCTAAGGAAAACAAAAACAAGCTCTACAAGATAACTTGAAGGTGAGGGGTATTCTTCAACCTCTTCTTCAGAAAGACTGGTTGCACATGTCCTTACCATACAGGAGATTCAGGCAAGTTCTAGATTTTCACACATCTGGTTTCTGATGACCATGGAAGGTTTTTCTGGACTTTTCCTTCAGGAGAGTGTTTGGAAGGAAAGGAGGAGTGAAAGCCCAAGTCAACTTACCAGGCAAGGTAATTTCTTCCCAGTTCCCAAGAGCCAGGTGCCTTTATTGCCAAAATGAATCACAGCCAATTAGACTTGACAAGTGGCTCAAAGGCCTGGATGAGCTTCAGGGCTTTCTGCAGAAGTGAAGTGGGGAAGAGGTAAAGAGCAATCCCAGCCTGGAGGCTTGTAGCTGGTTCTGTAGGGAACAAAGGTCTGCAGAAGAGAGAAAGCTGACTCCGGAAGGAAAGAGCCTCCTGCCTGCTGAGCCAGATCTGCCCTGATGATCAGTGAGGAGCCAAGCCACATCGCGTCCAGAAGGAGAGTGAGGTTTTTCTGTCTCAAATTATAGCAGTCACTTGACAACTGCAGGGTTAGCCTTCTTCACCCTAATGATTGCCAAGGGAATGCCAGTGCCCTGTGTTATGTAGGTCAGGTCAGGAGGGAACACCTTCCCCCTTAACAGGTGATGTGCCCAAAGCTCCAGTAGGCATCCTCCAGTCACCCCAGGAGTGCTCCCACACATCCTCGGCCACCCCTGGGAGTGCTCCCGCACATCCTCGGTCACCCCGGAGGTGCTCCTGCACATTCTCCAGCCACCCTTGGGAGTGCTCCAACACATCCTCAACCACCCCTGGGAGTGCTCCTGACATCCTCAGTCACCCCAGGAGTACTTCTGCACATCCTCCAGCCACCCTTGGGAGCTCCAACACATCCTCAACCACCCTTTGGGAGTGGTCCCGCACATCCTCAGCCACCCCTGGGAGTGCTCCCACACATCCTCAGTCACCCCTGGGAGTGTTCCAGCACATCCTCGGCCACCCCTTGAGAGTGTTCCCGCACATCCTCAGCCACCCACAGGGGTGCTCCCGCACATCCTCCAGCCACCCTTGGGAGTGCTTCAGCTGCTCCTGGAAATGCCACCCTCCTTCTCCTACTATTGGGGTTACAAGTGCTACCTCTAGGAATTGCTGGTGCTTGTGTGTCGCAGGCAAAGGCAGAACGTGCTTTGCTGGGATACTCTAATCTGGGATATATACCAAAGATGTCTGGGGCCAGAAGTGGTGGCTGTCACCTCACCTCTTGAGATAGAAACTACCAAGTTTTGCAAGACTGAAAAAA